>JAECUM010072152.1:0-16480 GCA_016617855.1 Megalonaias nervosa | reverse complement strand
CACACACTGTCAGCTTGATCTTAGCATTCTTCAACAATTGTTTTCTTTTAATTTTGCTAACCATTATAATATTTTTATATTTTTAGCTCACCTGGTCGTAAAGCCAAATGATTTATGTTGAGGTACCGTGTTCATGCATCGTACGTCTGTCAGTGATTCTATTTTAAACTTCTAGTCTAAAAGGACGGGGTCAAATTGGAACAAAATTAGCACAATGTATCCTGGCATGAATATACATATGGTGTCGATCCGCCATCAAGTATGACAGCTTGTTAAATATTTGTTTTTATGAAAAAAATTAAACGATTTCTTCAACAGAACAGCTGAACAGAATTGGATGAAACCTGACAGAAAGCAGTGTCGCGGACGATGTAGGACAACTTGGACAAAATTCCAACTTGGACAAAATTCCGGGGCCCACAACTATAAGGGGGCCCACCGCCGTCACAATTTTGTAATTCGTCAGGGCTTTCTGAAGAATGTTTCCTAGTTCACACAAATCATGTCCGCGGCCCTGTCAGAACGTATCTCGACAATAAGACCTCTCATGTTTCTCCAAATGATGCTGATCCACCATTATATACAGACAATGTTACTATGAATTGACAAACATTTAAATGCTTCTCAAAAATATCGTAACATAATCTAAAAAATTCTGACAGGAAAGTGTCCGGTGGGGGGGGGGAGGCTTCAATTTTGTGAAACTGATGCTGATCTGACATCAAACATAGAAATCGTTGCTGGAAAAAGAAGAAATTAAAAATGGACTTCTTCTCGAAAACTGCTCAACACAGCTTGATCATATTTGGCAAAATGTATTATCGCCCGAAGCCCTTCACATTATACAAAACTGGTTACGATCCGCCAGTAAATGTGGTTGCCTTTGCTAAAACTAACAAAATTCTTCAAATACCTTCTTCTCAGAAACAGTTAAATAGAATTTGACCAAACTTGGCGTAAAGCATTCTGGCATTAAGACCTTTACATTTAATTTCATATACATGATGCTGATGCAAAATCGTGTATGCCTGCCGTTGCTTAGACTAGTCAAATTCTAAGCGACTTAAGTGTCCAGTGTCGCTGCACACAATATTTCCAATATTAATAGAAATCATCCTGGCTTGAGAACCTTTAAATTCTGTGAGAATGATGCCGGTCCGTGCTGAGGTATTACCACCATTACAAAAAGAAATAATAATAATAATAATAATAATAATAATAATAATAATAATAATAATTAGTAGTAGTAGTAGTAGTAGTAGTAGTAGTAGTATTTAGAAAACATTTAAAACACTTATTTTCAAGAACCGCTCATCCGAAGTTTACAAAATTTAACAAAAAACATTCTGGAATTCGGGCGTTTCAAACCTGTATAAATGATGCCAAATCGACCACTAAAATAGAAAAACATTTACAAAGCAATATCTGGTGAGCGATCTCGGATTCTCCTGTGCCTCTAGTTTATATAATATTAATATTTGAAAAATTAAAAATGGATATTTCCTATATGCTTGCTTAGGCATATAGGCAGATACCGCATATCTGTATTGTACAATTGCAAATGATCATTTGTTTTGTACTTCATGATACAATAGCACGGTAAAGGCCCTACATGTTTCTTTTAAAGTTAATATTGTTACATTTTGAGAAGAAGATCAACCTAATAAAATGTTATTAAATGTACATTGTCGTTGACTTTACTTTCTGTATAATGATCACTTTTATTTTAGAAGTGGAAACGTGTACAAGTGTGTAGAGAAAAATCACTAAAGTACAATATATCGTTTTTATTATTCCCTACTAAATAGGTTTTAAAATCTCAAAACACCATAAGACAAAAATGTTAAAACCTTTGTGTTACGACTCGATGATCATAAACTAAGTAATAGAAAGAAGTAAAACCAACACGTTTTGAAAAACTTAACAAATAATATAATTATCAAAGTTATAAATGAAAATGTGAGAGTAACCCACACTGCATTTCGATTTTGGTGTAGGAAAAGTTATTTAATGCATGCATTCAGTTGCTACCCAGATCAACACAAGTATATGGAATGATCAAAGCTGCTACTATAGCTGCATCCACACCCATTTCAGATTATCGTTCTTATTTAATTTTTAAACAAGAAAGGCTACTGAAAGATTGTCCAACATTTATCTACGTCTCATACATGGGCAGATTTGAACAGGCAGACATTTATTTTTTATTTCTGCACATAGTTAATTTAACAAAAATTATTAATTAGTTATTAATTATCTGTAACTTATAAATTATTTTTGTTTGATTATTTGATGATTTAAATTTATTAATTTATTTATTTTACTGCCAAGTTTTCTTTGAGAGAAAAAATTATTGTTTGAGACCAACATAATCATTGCAAGAAAAACAACATTAATAGCCTTATAGCATTTATTCTTGCAATAATGGTCACTGGCGAAAATTACATTCATGCACTCTAGTAACACTAGCCACTGACCCATCTTATACCAACAAATTCAAACTCGTGCATATATAATCTGATATTATGTTCTTAATTTACCCACTGACTATCTGATCTGCCATGATTTCGTCAGAATAAGTACAAAATAAAGGAAAATACTGCAATTATAACATGAATTGTGCATAACGTTGTAAAACTAGTAACAATTAGCATCATTGTAAATGCTGTGCTGCAATTTCTGATTTCTCAATTTTCTGTACATCGGACATTTAACCATAAAACTATTATTTGTCTTTAATATCTTCTCACAATGGAAAATGTCACTGTATATATGGAATATTTTTTTAATCTGCCTAAATTAGCTATGATAGGTAAGTTTCCGTTTTTGAACATACGCAGTGAACGAACACTGTAGGATTGAAACTACATATGTAATATTGAGATCATGAGCAGTTCTTATTCTCTTATAAAACCGTAGCCTTTCCAATGAATTTAAATCTCCATTCAATTTTTACAAAAATATCTCTGCATTTGTGTTTTAATTGAAAGAAAGAAAAAACAAATTTTCGTCCCCCACCACCTGATTAATCCAAACGTCTCCCACTCCATTTGAAAATAGTAATTGTTTGACTTAACTTACCCAACAGTCACATCTCTTACCCCGAGTTAGCTGAAATTAGAACTTTGATTTTGCAGTGTAGTGTCTTGCGCCTGTAGCTGTTTAAAGCCGTGTTTCTTTATCCCACAGTATCTTACTATTTGTATTGACATTCTCGCTATTTCATGACAGATAAATACGAATAGTGTTTGTTTAGCCACTCCAAAAACATTTTTTTACAGAAAAAAGTATGCACAGCTTCTATTTTATTGTTACATGAAATCCCCATATCTCTGGCCCACAGTTTAGAATCAACAATATTTCTGATGAACTATTTTAAAGTAGTCTTTTAGACAATGTACTGAAGCAATCTGCCTTGGTTTTCAAGTCATACAGTGTCTTTGCCGCTTGTACTGCTAACGTTTTCTCTGTCATGCACGACGAGTTTATGACAACATACAGCCAAACATTTTATAGTAGAAGGTTATCGCTCACAGAAACGTCAGGTTTCGCATTGCTTAAAACCTCATTTCGAAATGCAATAAATTTAGCCTTCTCCAAAATTTGTGTTTCCAAGTATTGCCATACCCATGCAATGTTTTAAGAAATATCTGTAGCTGAACTTCAATTAAAGCAAGTATCTCCAAATCGTCCTCATACAATAATGGACATAAATTAGCATACTCCAGTGTAATACTGCTATTCAGCACAGAATAATGTGACTTCAGATCTTTAAAGAAAAACATCGAGAAAAGGACCGGCGATAGAATATAGCCTTGTATGACACCAACAGACACTTAAATGTTTTATGTCAAAACTTGCTTTGTCTTTACAGAAGTTTTAAGAATTTCATAGATAACCTTCATCATTGTTAGCATTTTACTACTTACATTTTCATGAATTAATTTTTGGGATAACAGACTGCGATCAAAATCTTTCTCACAGTCAACAAAGTGTGCGTTCAAAGGCGTTCTCATAATCAACAAATAATGCATTAGTCGCCCCTTCTATTTTCATATGTATTTACATATTAATAAAATTAAACTAAATATTTTATCCATCGTAGAGTATCCGGATCCTCGCCTATTATAAAGTTATCACTAATCCGAGACACAATGTAGTCGTTCAAGACATTTTATTTAACACTAGCAGAACACTAATTCCTCTTTAGTTTCATCAGCATTATCAAGATGTTGCCATCACATACAATATAATCAGTTTCAATCAACATATATGCATTGAAATCTCCGCCAATGATAAATCTATGATCTGGATAGTAGTGTCTCTATTCTGGTAATTTCTTGCCAGTTATATTAAAAAGTTTCTTCTGCATGTACCGATGAGTATTCAAGTGACATATACACTACTCCAAAATTTACGCTACTGCATAGAGTTGTTGACATACACACTACTCCCAAAAACCACGTTTTTGGATAGAGATTTTGACATCCACTTTTCGAAAATTTACATTATTGCAGAGCTGCTGACGTACACTGCTCCAAAAATTACATATTGCATAGAATTGTTAACATACACTACTCCAAAAATCATATTCTTGCATTGATTTGTTGACATTCACTATTCCAAAAATTATGTTATTACATTTAGTTATTTGTTTTAAATATTATGTTAGAATACGAGGATTATGTTGTGATTGTCTGTGCGTATTTTGGCTACATTACACAATGAATAATCAAGTAATCAAGTATTGCTGATGTCCCGGTAGTAAAAGCTATGACTCATGGTACGTTACTTTGTTTGCAGTTCAGCCTCTCCAAAAATACTAAATAACATACGACAAGAACTTGATTTTAAGTTTGTCAAGCAAAATACATTTGATTAACATATAATTTGTTTGAATTTGCATACCTGGAACGTGCAGTACTGAAGAAGGGCAGATCAAAAAATATCGTTGACGGTCAGGATGAACAATTTTACAAGGGGTCTTTAGAATCGAATCAATGGTAGGAAGCCCCAGGAAGCTCCTGCATTTTAAACGTTTAAACGTTTTACATGACATAATTTTAACCATCTAACAGTAAAGAAAACTTACTCAAGAAAACGTTCCGGTTGTCAACCCACGCAACCCCACCCTCCCGTCCATCCGACCCTGCTGAATAGCAAATGTGGAATGCTTCATAGGGAATATAATTGTGTACTGAGTGCTTAAGTGGGCTCCTGACACGTTATCTAATTTCTTTTAACTTTGGTGGTATTGTAAATTTCTGTGTAAGATAAAGTGTTTTCATCTACTTCAGATTCATTGCAAGGCCAAGGTTATCTATTTAGTAGGAGCAATAGTAACAATAAGAACCGCGTGGCGGGTTTAATCAGACTTACATAGTAGTAATTTAATATTAGATGCTTTCTTTTATTTTCATTTCATTTTGCTTTTGTTTTATATTCCTCATTGCTTCGTCAAGCAACAATCCAAGAGAAAGGTACGTTTTCCACTGCATATGTTTTTCTTCTTTATAAATGAATACAAATATTTATTTCGCTTGCGTGAAAAGTACGAAAACAGCTCATAAAATACCTTACATGTTAAAGGAAAGTGACGAGTGAATATATTTGTCATTTTTCATGCTGGAACGTAGTATTTCGAATGCAATACAAAATCACTAACCGGGTCTGTCGTCTTCACGGAGAATTGGAGGACGCAAAATCTGCTATTATTCAATCGTACTTTAATTTCAACAGGTTACATTGTTGTTTCCTATTCCTCCCTTGCGAAGTGTCTCGTATTGTATATAATCGTTGATATGTTATTCTTTATAAAACTATGTATAGATTTAGCCTTACATAGTAACTGCTTTAATATCTTATTTAGATTTTCATGATCACCAATTATGCAAAGGTGGGTGTAGTCATTTTTGCTAAACCACTAATATTTCATCTTACATTGTCGCTTTGTCTCTTTGCATCTGCGGAAAATTTATTTGAATACTAGTTAGATGAAAAACCAGCAAAATATTCATTTAAGTCATCACTACGTTTACGCTGCGTGACATACCTTTTCATGACACATCTAACTTGACTGAAGATAAATCGCAGATAAGAGTGAAAAACAAAACTAAACAATGAGCTGTCTTTTACAGTAGATACCCCTATCTTTTTGCTTTAAGTAACACAGGAACAGTTGCATTTATAATTACAATACTTCTTGACAAAATATTTTTAGTTTATGGACATCTGTTGGTTGATTTTAAAAGTTTGACTTCTAAAATATCGATAAATTTTATTTTCATTTTTAAATTTCTTTATAATAATATTACACATAGTAATCTAAATGTAAATGTCATTTTCAAGTCCTTTTGTTGCAGAATCTGGAATGTGTATAGAATTCCAGATTTGTTTTCAAAAAGAAGAAAAAATCATTCCAAGATTCCATATGCGGCGAAGCTATTTCTATTAGCCTTTTTGAGGCATAAGCATTGCTGCTTCTTTCTACAGAGCTAATGAAAATTTTGTTAGCAAAGTATCTACTTATTAAAGAAAAGTATATTTTTGTTCACTTGCAGGCGCTACAGTGATTTAACACTATCCCGTAGGTTTACATTGCGGACTGTTACGGGTCACAATAATAAATTCTATGTTACAATTATCTGTAGGTTTACGTTGTGGGCCGTTATCGGCACTACAATATTTAACATGGATACATTTAAATTAGGATTTCCCGTTGTACCCATACTGAACTAGAAATTTAGAAACATTTGGACTTGTATGGGCAGGACGGGAAATTTTATTTTAAAACGTTTTTATTACAAGCACAACTGCTTTTTAAGAACAATCCAAATACACACCCCTACAGTCCAGCAACCGCTTTTGATTACAATTGAAATAAACACTCCTACTATCCAGCAACTATTTTTTGCTTACAATCCAACCATACACCCCTACTATCCAGCACCATGCTTATTGATTACTGCTTTTGAAGAGAATCCAAACACACATCCATCAACCGAACGACAAGGATAGCAGTTTTTATACACCCCCCCATATATACACATACTAAAACAAGCTATCACACAATATTAGTATCCTTTTATAGATTTACTACTATACCTTTCACTCATACTATCACAAGAGAAGTGATAAGGGGTTTTCCGTTTTAATTATGCCTTCCGAATCTAGCAACACCCGCTGCACATTGTTTACGCTAAAATATATTAAGCACTAGCTTAAACGTAATTTTTTTGACCTCCTTCTCCTCATCAGGGATCCAATCTTTATGTCTCATTGGCGCAATTTCTCCTGCGCATTCATTCAGTTTGCGCTGAGGCTCTGGAATTCCATCCCCCTCTTTAGTTTCTCCTTTTCCCTGTAGGTTAAGAGGACAAATTGTTTGGACAATTTCAATTGCGTCATTCTCCGCTTGTCTGCGTGGTGCTTCTTTAGCTGACCCAGGCTACAAACATATTCCAGGTGTACTAAGGTCTGGCTAAATCTTCCGGTCCTATATCTGCTCATTCTTGCTTTTCTCCTCGATGGAGAAGAATGGACGTGAAGGAAAACATCCCTCCAATTCATTACATGACGTGAAAAAATGACTGAAAAAATGACTAAGATCGATAGAGACAAATGTGAAAGAGCATGGCAATACAACATGTTTTCAACAAATAAAAAAACAAGATAACACCATCCTTTTAACAAATCAGCATGTTTAATAATAATGAAAGGACGTTTCTCTAACTCAAAACAGGAATACAAACTAACAAAGTTTTAAACAACATGAACATATTTACAGTGATGACAATGTTGTGGAGTCAGACGTAAATGATCTCAAGCACTGTCATTTCACAATCGATATTCTTCATGAGCTAAAGAAAAGAGATTGTCATGATGTTCACAAACACTTTCTATTTTAGCATCATTCCTTGAGTGCTCAATCAAAGCAAGTAGTTAAATGTTCTAAGGGAAATCCAAGATTACGTTGATGAAGAAAATACACACAACATATTCAACGTACCAAAGAATCTATTCCTTGTAATGTCACTTGAACATCGTCGATACAGCATTGCTTATCACAATGATATCTTCTTCCAAAGGAGGTAATCCAAAAGAATCAAAGCATTATACACTTTGATAGGAAAGTATACAGCTATCCAGATGGGTTCCTGGACGATGACTGTTATCCGTGTTGATGACATAGGCTTGAACATTTTAAGCTTCCGATGGAAAAGAAGCTTTCCACGAAGCTATGTACGAAATGTGAATCAGAAGGTATTGAAGTTCCCAAGTGTAAATTCTTTTTCTTTTGCTCACATGTAATGATAAGTCATTGATTTACAGCTGCCTTTTTCCTTGAAAATATATGTTAAGTAAGTCAAAGAAAACGGGTACAACAGAATTTCGATCTGCTTGGAATCCGGAGAAGTCAATGGAGGTGTGAAATGCTCACTCCAGGCTTTATACCATCTTCTGAAAATCAACTCTTCCGACATGAAAGTCCAAGCTTCTTGTGGATATTCTTCAAATTTTTCTTCTTATCATACAACTGTCCTGTTTTTGGTCAGGATGATCTATTTGACATCCATAAGAATGTTCTCTTGTCAGGGTTGTGATTTTGTGATTCTTTCGGCAAGGCACCAGCAAAACAGGAGATTTAATGTGGTTCATGTTCTGGCCATTTAATATCATAAATTTATTTTTGTCAACTTTTTCTGGGTACAAAACATCCTCATCTTCCATCTTTATAGGTTTTTTGTGTCCCATCTTCTTTAACAGTCTAACATCACTTCTCTCAAACTGTTGATTTCCAGAGTATGGTCAAAATCTACTTTGTTAGCAAGAGCTAGTGCAAACTGTAGTTCAGCATGAAGTTGGATTAATTTCATACGGTAGGAACGTACTTAGTCGCTGCCTTAGTCTGGACTGAAACGAAATACCCGCAAAGCATATCTTGCACACTCGTCGCACGAAACACCGTGGCTGCTCTTGGTACCTAACTGTCCCGTGCCTTCAAACAATGTCAAGTAAGATCTCAAGTAATTTTTCTGGGCAAAGATAGGATTAAGAGGTCTGGTACACATGTCTGGCCATCTACTGTGAATTAGATCTTGGACACGTTGATGTGTGGAATTCGAAAGGATTTTGATCAGTGGTTAATGGCCGCATTGCTGAGAATGCTAAAAAGCAAGCGTTTGAGTAGTTGTCCTTCGATATTCCATCTAGAATCGGTGTCCAGATGCAATCTTGAACGTTTGCACTACCATTCGTCATAGTGGATTTTTGGTTGTCGTGCAGCTTAGAGTTTGACTGATGTCGTTTCCCACTTCCACACCTCGACCGTAAAGTCTGTCTTCTTTGATGTTCGTTTTGTGCTCCTTGGCTTTACCAATTAAATAAAAAGCTACTACTTCGATTTCGACTCAGGTTTCCACTCCATTTAGTACATAATTGTCTTGTAACCACGTGTCAATATTCAAACGTTCCATCATTACTAAACTGCCCCCATGTTTGGTTTTCTTTCGACGGTCGTTAAATCCAACATTGTGAAGACTGTCAGGTTCATTTAATTCTTTGTCCTTGAAGACATCTAAGGTGTCAGGTTTCCATACCCAGGAATCATCCAGATGTGGGTTCTTAGCTTCGTTTCCATATATCAAGATATTTTTCTGGTACGTTTGGTAAGGATAATTTTCCATGCTGATGCTGAGTAAGTGTTATTCAATTACAAATGCACGAAACAACGAATGCGTGAAACTGTTGACGGGAACTACTCTGGCATCATCCCGTGGATTGCTATTGTCCACTCTGAGAACTTTGATTTTCAGGTACAAGAGACTGTTATTCAGATCGTTGTGATCTTCGTATTGCCTTTGATTTCAAAATTAGATATAGGCTGAGATATTCGAAGGCGAATACAGGATGAAAATATATGCATCAGGATGCTTGCATCGTCATCGTTGTTAGTAACATTACAAACAAATCGAGTTATGTCTTGGAAAATTCACAAGAATCTAGGTGCATAATATTTTCTTCCATTGTTTCAGCTAGTAACCAGAATGGTCCAATTTTCTGTCCTCTCCTGTTCTTCGTTTCGTAATAATTTCTGAACGTGTTTATGAAGTTTGAAGGGGTTTCGGTTAATGTTTCTTTTCCAGTATGAAACAACACATTTGTTTATACTCTAATGAAGGCTTCTTATGGAATTTATTTGTCAATGAGGGCGTTTTAAAGAAATTATTTTCGTTACGTTATAAGCATGTACTGATCGAGTCGCCATCGGTTTTAAGATGGGTGGAACAGTGCGAAAAGCCATGTTCTCGTTGTCAATCGCTCCTTGGTACACGGATACTTCTTAGTTTCTTCTTTTTTGTTTTATATATATTGACACTCTCAAAAGATGATCTGGAAGATCCTGAGGATAAACAAATGCAAGGTGAACCTAATATATGCTTCTATCTTCCTTATAAGCAAAGATAACATAATCCGCTTTGAACTGAATTTCTTTTGGCAATGGAGCGGCTGTTTCCCACCACGGTGAATCCGAGCATATTCGAGCACACAAACAATAAATTAAGCTCTTCATTCAGATCGACATGGTATGCGTAATAGCCAAAAACACTTTTAACCAACTGTTCTTGAACTTGTTCGTTCAGGATATCTACGATTAGTATGTTTTGTCCTTCGTTGATATTGAGGGCTTGCGTGAGATAAATGTTTTCTACCAAGCTACGCCCCAGTGAATTGTTTTGGTGACAAACATTGTCCGCAAGGCTATCGTTACTGTTATTGTAGTAGTAAAGATCATGGAAGGGCTGAGAAGAGAATAACCATTACAATAGTTACAACTATTTGTCTCATTGTTACAAACTCAGATTTGCAATCGCTGCTTTAATGACAGAATACACCACAAAGCTAAGGCAGAATAAGACGCTTTGATTTTTATGAACACGTTTGCTATACCACAACCACAGAGGTTCTTGAAAACAGAAACTCTAAGGAGAAGTTACTGCTGTGCTTAACGGTATGATGGTCACATCTTCTTTGTATAGTCGACTACCTATGAATCGGCAATCCAGGTATCTCTCCAGCACACTTTTGCTCCTTGAGGACAAACTTTTGCTCACTTTACGTGTCATTTAATCGAGAATGCTTTCCAAGTATCGTACACGTGGTCTTCCTTCTTTGTCACATTTTATAACCCAAGTAAGTAAAAGATTCCTTTTGATACTTCTCGGTTCATGCCTTCCAATTTGGAGACATGAAGGGGATCACGTCCACGTACATGTCCATTGACAAGAACCAATTCGGTTGTCCAGTCGTCAAATGACCTTTGTCAAAATGCATTCGTTTTCTCCAATGCGAACTCGTGTCCAGTTTTTAACACCAATTCTTTCCTTTTGTTTGTAGTTGATGTTCCTAACAATTTATCAAACAATATCATTTCGTTCTCAGTGGTTTCTGATTCTGGTATGATTGATTTTAAGCTTTGAATAAACGTGCTAAGACGTGAATGTACTTGTGAGAGTGTGCATGTGTAAAATATTTTCACATATATTCTTTCAAATTTTTTTTGCCTTTGAATGTTTTTTTTTTCTTCATATATGTAGTTAAAGCTAATTTCAGAAACTCGATGTCTTTGTCTGCATTCTATCGGTGACGATCACATGCTTTCAAAACCAGTTTCAAATCTCGCACTAGCTCTGAACTTGTCTTTGAAGTGGAAGGTACTAGCTAAGCCGATCTTGAAACACGTTGATGACATAAACAAATATTTGTCACCAATATTATGCTATCAGCAAAATCTTCTTGCCATTGATGATAGATAACAGCGACTTTGGTTTGATTTCTGAAAAACGTTTGTGGAATGGGTTTGTGTAACATGTACGCGGATTGTTCTTGCAGCCATTGGCACATATCTTGAAAACGTACACTTTTAAGTTTGGTTTTATCAGCAAGATACATTTTGGAACTTCTTCCTAACCAGTAGTATGGTCATAAATGCTGGCTAAAAGTGTCTGCATGTTGGCATTGAATTGTTTCCTTTGTCGTTGCTCTCCAAAACGTTGATGTTCATGTAGCATTTTTGAGGATTGTAATGAAGCATGATGTGTCCGACGAGCCATAGGAGTAGGAGTTTCCATTGGTTGTTGGACACATTTATTTTTAAATTTCTTATTTCACTTTTATCTTCCCTTCTTTCTTTGTACATCCTGCTGAAGAAAATATTGGAGTAATCTTTTCGACCCAAGATTTCATTTCTTCTCGTCTGGGAGTAGGGGGACGATGTTAACAAGGAAGCTAAGATCTTACTAGGTCTTGGAGCAACGGAGTTTGAAACACTTCTCGTTTGTCTTCTACTTCAATTTTCTTCTTCGATCTCCGTGGCTATATCTGTGTTGGTGGCGTTTTATTATCTTTTCATTATGGTTTTGAAATCTCTTAAAAATAGGTTTGGCTGTTTCGTATCAAAGTTATGGTATGATATAGTTGAAGACGTTATAATACTTGTCCCTAACGTTGCGATTGAGCTGTTTCTGAGAACTCGGTTCTATCAATTGATGATTACAATTCTTGTTGTAACTCGGATATCTCAGTGAGGTTATGAATGGGAGGTGTTATGTGACAAGGGCTCTTACTCAGTAACAAAGAAAAGAGTGAAAGTCAACAAGCTTTGTATATTTTAACAAAATGATTTATTTCCCTAGAAAAGAATGTAAAAATTGAAAAATAGGACTTACGGTTTGTGAATATAATCCAAAATTTAATCCTAAGAATGAAAAATACAAGTCCTATCACTAAATAGTTCTATTAGAATCCAGGTTCGAATCTCGACGACATACAAATATGGAAGGTGATGACGTCAGATGTGGTCCAGGTACGAATATCAACAATTCCTTAATGGAATCACAGTTTTTGTTTCCGAATAATTCCAGAATAAATTTCCATGAATATCTTTCAGAATTTTTTATAAAAAAAAAGTCCACTTGTTGATTTTCCTAGAGAAGAAATTATTAAATCCAAAAAACAAATGAAAAACAAACAATCTGGCAACAAATAAACAAAAACACCTTGTTCCTTCAAGATATTAAAACGACTCTGACAGAAAAATATTAAGAATGCGTATTTAAACCCCCAAAACATCATTTCAGTCTTGCGAGATGGGTCATGTGGTCTCTTCCTACAAGACATTTATCACGTACGCCCGTGTAGCCCCACTTAAGAACCAATAATAAAATAGCGTTGTTTACACATGGTGATCAAGCAAGCAGAGTATGGCCTTGATGCTGACCAATCATTTTAACTTCTTGTTTACGAACTTCCCAACCCAAGACAAACTAGGTTAACTAAAAATAATTCTCATGTAACACTTTTTACGTCTTAGATAAACAACATTTACTTAAAGAAAATATCGAATTACTGAAAAATGAATCTCGAATCCCATGGAAATAATCATTACAATAAAATGTAATGAAACAAAAATAAAATAAAAAGAATTTCAAAACTAACACACAAACAATTTAATTACATATACGTAACAGAGGTAAATGAGTTCTTTCCGCAAGAGACGTTTTTTGTTTTAACTTTTCTTTCTCTTTCTATGAGAATATGAACTTGCTACTATCACAGCTCTTCTTTGTGGTCTGCCGTCTTTTTGAGAGGTTTTGGCTTTTTGATTTTAACTTCGGCATTAGGATCCAGAATAATGAACAAATCTTAAAGAGCCACATCCAGAAGTTTTCAAAATAATAATCTTTAATTTTTATTTTTCATCTTGTCGATGAAAGTAAGGGGGTTGTGATCACTATACACAACAACCGGAGAAGGAGCCGAGCTAATGTAAACCTCAAAATGTTTTAATACCAATATTAAAGCCAAACATTCCTTCTCGATTGTTGAGTAATTTCTTTGGTGCTTAATTAATTTCTTAGAGAAATAGCACACTGGGTGATCAACACCATTTCTGTCTTCTCGAATCAATACTGCTCCAACCCAACATCATTTGCATCCACAGACAATTTAAAAGACTGACTGAAATTTGGAGCTGTTAGAACCGGCGCACTTTTGAGTATGGCTTTTAATCTATCAAAAGCTTCCTGACATTTTTCGGTCCAAAGAAACTTATTTCTCTTACTTAACAAATTTGTCAGGGGTTCAGCAGTATTGGAAAACTTGAAACAAAAGTTTCGATAGTATCCGGCCATACCCAAAAATCGCATTAATTGGTTTTTACTGACAGGCACAGGAAAATCAGAGATAGCCTTCACCTTAGCATCAATAGGTTTAACTTGACCATGTCCCACAATATGTCCTAGAAAAGTTACACAAGCACGGCAGAACTCACTTTTAGATAAATTGATTGTCAAATTTGCATCAGTGAGTCTTTCAAAGAATTTCCGAATCGTAGCTAGATGTCCTTTCCAGGTATCGTTGTAGATGATGACATCATCAATATAAGCATCACAATTATCTAGACCGGAAGTAATCATACTCATCAAGCGTTGAAACGTACTTGGAGAACCCTTCATCCCAAACGGCATTACTTTATATTGATAGAGTCCATCTGGAGTCACAAACGCCGAAATTTCTTTCGCTCTTTCCGTAAGTGCAATTTGCCAAAATCCTTTCAGAAGGTCAAATTTGGTGACGTACTTGGCATTTCCAATTTTATCAATATAATCATCGATTCTTGGTAATGGAAATGAATATGTTTTTGTCACACTGTTCACCTTCCTATAATCAGTGCACATACGGAAAGTTTTATCCGGTTTCTCAACAAGTATGCATGGTGAACTCCAATCACTTTTACTGGACTCTGTGAAATAGTTCTCCAGCAAATACTGAATTTCCTTTTTCAAGTATTCCTGTTTGAGAGGGTTCATCCTGTATGTGTGTTGTTTCACAGGTTTTGAATCTACAATTAATTTCAACGTCATGAAAAATTTTGTTTGTCCCCGTAGGAATATCCGGAAACAAGTGCTCATATTCGAATAATAACTGTTTAAGTTCACATCTTTCTTGTAGTTGCAAATGTAAAAGTGTCTGGTCTAGATCTTTCATAATTTCCGAATTTCGAAGATTTTTTGCTCCCAGTTCAACGGTGTCCAATTGAATTTCTTCACTTAAATCCTCAGTTTGTGGGACAGGTACAACTAAATTAATTGTATGATTTACTTGGCTATCTCTTTCAATATGCTAGTACTCCATTAATTTATTTAGACCAGAGTACTATTATTATAATATAACTCATTCATTTTCTTCTTTACTTTGCAAGGGCCGTAAAATCTAAATTGAAGAAAATTTTGAAGAATGAGCAAGAGAGAATGAACTATTATAGGACTCAAATGTTCTCTCACGTAAAGTTTTGTGAAACCAAAGTTTCACTTTTGACTTGAATTGCGGAGTGCCAAATTCAAGCATAACATGCTGGAAACGTCCAGGCATGAAATTTGACCTTTGACTTGATTGGACAGAACTGGGAAGGCCAAATTGAGTAAAACACTTTATGAAGGCTTTACTATAATATTCCTCAAAGGAATTGCCTCTGGGAATTTTGTTGACGCACACATAATGGTCAACAAATATTGGTTGCCTGACTTGGTCTTAGGTAAGGGACCAACACAATCTACTATAATTCTGCTAAATGGTTCGTCAAATGCAGGAATTGGTTGCAGATGAGCCTTAGGTATCTTCTGATTGGGTTTCCCTACCATTTGACAAGTATGACAAGATCTACAAAATTTACAAACATCACTTTTGATTTTTGGCCAATAAAAGTGAGTCAAGATCTTGTTATAAGTTTTATTTATCCCTAAATGACCAGCCAGAGGAGTTTCATAGGCCAAACTAAGTATTTCCTGTCTGTAAGATTTTGGAACTACAATCTGATAGTTCACTGACCACTCGTCATTAGCAGGTACCTCAGGAGGTCTCCATTTTCTCATAAGAATTCCATTTTTAATGAAATAACAGACAGGTACTTCAGTGGCTTCAGTTTCACTAATGGCCTTCTGAAACAAACAGGAAACCTCAGGATCTTTTTCCTATTCGACGACAAATGATTGTCGTTTATCACCTTGATTAGATAAAAGGGAATGAGTATTTAAAAGAGGATCACTATGATCAATATCTTTTGATTGATCTAAATTAGATGTGAAAGTGACCTCATCAAAAGCCTGACAAATACATGTGTCAGTTAAAGGAATATTTTCCTTATCAAAATCATTCTCAAGAGCTTTCTTTGACATAGCTCTGGTAACTGCACAAGCTGGGTATAACTCAGGGTATTCTTTTTCAATAAGATCAACTTTCTGATCCAAGGAAGGCTTGTCAGTTACAAGTGGATTAACCACAACCTTGTTTCCAGCTAGGTCGTTGCCTAGTAACAAATGAATGCCCACAACGGGTAAATTAGACACTATTCCGACTGTCACAGGTCCCGAAACTAAGTCTGATGACAAATTTACAGAATGGAGAGAAACATTAACAAAGC
>JAECUM010072119.1:0-11298 GCA_016617855.1 Megalonaias nervosa | reverse complement strand
ATATATATATATATATATATATATATATATATATATATATATATATATTGCCATCTCTTGGTATTAAATTCTCTTAGTTACCATTACATGCTTGCCTGCAGATATAACGGGTTTTTTTCAAAGCCTCCTTAACTCATTAATATTTCCCAGTGTGTGTGTGTGTGTGTGTGATATCTACCCTTTTGTGTACATATAAGGCAATATTTCACTCGTGACAATATAATTTTTCCGACTTCACTCGTGAAATATTTTCCTATATCGACTCAAAAAATTTAGATAATATAGTTATTTATATGAAAATGTACTTTCACTTTACACTGTTAAATTGCCGGTTCTGGCAAACAGTCCTAACTAATTTGTTCAAGGACACAAGTGCAAATTTACATGTCATTTTTGGATGATACGTCTTGTGGAACTATACTGAAAATAAGGTCAGTGAAGTTATTCACCTGACTTATGAACTGTCCATTGAGCCGCTCACTTACAGGTAGGACTCCCCATAAATAATGAATATGAATTGTAGGCAAGATTAAAGGTGTTTTTTTCGTAAAGTACGCTAGCCTGAAGTGTTTTTGTCTAAAGTACGCTAGCCTGAAGAGATAAAAGAAAAATAGGGGATAGACCAGGAAGGGGGGGGGGGACATACAATACTATAAAATTGTATCTCCACGACCTTATGTAGAATTCAGGGATTTACTTAAAATTCACAAACTTGTTATACTTTTCTCTTCAGACTGTGTCTTTAATGTACGTACTTCTTGTACAGTTTCCTCATGAAGGCAGGATTTCACGTTATAAAATCGAAAATTTGTTTACAGATGCAAAGAATTAGTCGACTTGTGCACTCTTAAAAGTTAAAATTCCTCTATATGTAAAGTCCAACAAGGTTTAAAAATTGTGTTAAGTGCATATAAATGAACAACACCTGCAAAAGCGCAAAATGTAAGAGGTATTCAAATGCGTTTCAGCATATGTTAAAACGAATTTACTACATATGAAAACTGTAAATTCCGCAAGTCTTTTACGCATATTAGTTGCTGTCAGTCCTTCATTTTTATACTGGATCATATGGCAATCTGCCCAAAAGTAAACGAGCCGCGGGTTTCAGATAACATTATATATATATATATATATATATATATATATATATATATATATATATATATATATATATATATATATATATATATAATAATATAATAATAATAATAATAACAATTTCGAAAAAAATGTATATTCAGACTTCTGCCCCTAGAAATTGACTAATTACTCAGTTTGAGAAATATCTTCCCAACACTGACTTTTCAAAATCGATAAATAACCACTAAAATCTAAAAATTCTCTAAACGGAGACTAACTACAAATAGCTTATACCCTATGTTTATTAGTTTTCATATGAAACCCAGCATTGGTAAAAATTCATCCTTGTGTGTCTACTTAATAAGGTGAGATACATGGCGGGGAAAACAAGTCCTATTTCTACCCTATGCAGGTGTTGTCGTCTTAGCGCTTGCTGAATTCCGCTGAACGTTGCATGTATTCTGTTTAAACAAATCAAAATAGGTCATTACCATTCAATGACAGAAAATATGAACGAAAGACTCAAACGATATGTTTCATAAGACAAAAATAGTATAATTTCGTTAAATTCATATAAGCTGTTCCGCTGAGATCAAAACATCAATACTTTCTGCCATTTCAATTTTTAACTTCCGTCTTCTCTGTTTTGCTTGTCGAGGCACATGACAAGAACTGTGCCTGATGTTTGTGAAAGCATCAGTGGAAGCTCATAATAAATTATACTTTATGATCTTAAAGCTACAAAATGCCTTTCTTATTCAAAGTGTGTATCAATACCAAAGATTTGGTGTCCAGGAGATGCAGCCAACGTCTACCTCACAGTGAGTTATTTGTGTCCATGTCTACTTAGATCGAAAACTAACGAAGGTATGTTGTTAAAGAAAATGAACGACTGTGTCTTCGCGTTTTATTTCACGAAGTGATACAAATTTGGCCACACTTATATCAGCGGATTAAAATACTTGAGAGAATTAACATTTTGCGAACACAACTTCAGACCGCTGAATCGCTAAAATGTTTTCCACGGCGAACCTAATCCACAAACAACAAATATAGGTAACACAATGTTGCCAACTAATTGATACGCGTGTGTATACGTATTTAATGTTGGTCCTGTTCAAGTAAATTCGCTTGCAAAGTGTGCAGTGGTGGCTACGTATTGATAAGAAAGAAGTTACCCACAATCTATATGTATCACATAGTTGGTACACTTTACGTACGGTGTTTGAGGTTTTATATTTTCTGTATGTCAACATGTTAACATCTGACTTGTTGTGAATGTTTATTGGCCCAAATCAGCCAATGAAATTCTTGGGCAGTATTCGTATTACTGATTGGTTGTGACCGTGGAAATTTCCTTGCCCCGCCTTCTGGAACCATTGTCTTTATTATTACTATTAACAATATGGCCACCTTCTTTCCAATCGGAAGAAATTGTTTTTTACGTATGTCGGAATATGGCCCTAAGTAGAATTTTCCAAATGAAAAAAAAAAACATGAATATGTGCACATAGCTGCTATGACATTCTATGGATCTTGCGTCTGTACCCGAGAACAAGCAGGAACTAAATAAATTCACTTTTCTTATGAAAAGAATGGTGGCGACAAATGCTCCCAACAAACAAAAAGTTATCAACCCAAACAATTCTTTTAAATCAAAAGATACAAATATCTCGTCACAAAAACATTACATCTGGATTCTCCATACCCAGCAAAATCTCTAGTCTAGATATAGTACAATTATGCATTCACTGAGCTTCCCTTCAGACAAATATGTAGCGATTGGAATGCTACTACTTTTTCTGTCATAACTAATGCTGAATCTGTGGTGAATGTCCTTAGCGGAATCGACACTTTTCAGTGCAAATTTTGAGACAGTCTTATGACTCTTGTTGAAAGTCATGTATATGACGCGTTAACTGTTCCCGCTGACATTGCCCCCGTGGACGCTGTGACATTACACAGGAAGTTCCATCTGAGATCCACTATTAAAAATATGACGTTGGTTTAAAAAGTTTTATTATATATTTGTATGAGGTATTTAAATTATTGGCATAATATTTTCACATTTTTTTTTTCATTTCTGTATTATCCCTATTATGTTCATATGTAAAAATACAAGATTTCCCATCATACCATGCGACGCTTGATTTTCTGTGCTTACAGAAATCGTACCTGCAACAAGAAAAACGAGAACTTTGCGAGTTAGAACAAATAAATGGAACTAAATTATCTTTCAGACATGAAAATTACATTTTGCTGAAGAAATGTGACTCAGCGCCGTTCTCGTCTCTGTGAAATTATTTCCCCTCACCACCTTGACAACAGTGATAAAGCAGCTGTGATACATTACTCCACAGGACTTTCTTTGTGGTCAAATAGAGTAAAATAATTTACAAAATGTCAAAAATGTAAATTAGGTCTTATCATATAGTCAGTACACTTTATATTTTGTATTTTCCAATCGACTACTCAAGAGGCAGTGAAAAAGAATAATTTGCCCCAAAGCGGCTCGTTACAAATAACATTAAGGTGTTACGTATATATAATTTAATTGCTAGTTTTAAATTCTTTTTATTTTATTTTTGTTTCATTACATGTTATTGTAATGATAACTTTATTCACTGGATTTGACATTTTCTGGAAAATTTCAGTTCACTTCTAGTAAGTAACAGTGTTGCTACATTGTATTTTTAGCTGACCTAGTTCCTGACCTTGGTTTTGAATTCGTACACACGGCTTGAAAATCATTGGTCGTAATCAAGATCATTCTTGGCTTGCGTCAGCTCTGTTGTAAACAACCCTTTTTTAAATTCATTTCCAGTGTGGGAATCATTGCTTCTTAGCAAAGTCTATACTAGCGTAAGTGCTAACTGACATATTATTTTACTGAGCTGTTCGGGCTGGGTGACCACGTGACCCATCACCCGGGTCTGAAATTGCGTTTTAGTTGGTTTAATACTCTTATCTCAGTGATTTTAATTCAGTCGTAATTTTACACCTTCAGAACTCAAGGTGTTTTTATTGTTGATGCCAGCTTAATTATTCTATTTTTTGGATTTAGTAATTTATATTCCTTGGAAAATACCAGTGCTCATATAAAATTCTTGGACAAAGACATTTAGTGGAAATTATTTGGAATTCTAAAGCCGCAATTACATTCTTGGTGACTCAACAAGGAACTGTTGACACATCAGCACAAACTGGTTATAGAGGACGTCATCGCCTTTCATCTTGGAACTTGATCGAGATTCGAACTTGAATTCATTTAGAACTTTTTAGTGATTGGGCTTATATTTTTAAATTCTAGGATTAATTTTTGGATTATATTCACAAATCGTAAGTCCTTTTACCTTGTTTTCTAGGGAAATAAATTATTTTGTTAAATTTACAAAACTTGTTGGCTTCACTCTTTTCTTTGTTACTTTGTACGAGCCTAGTCACGTAACAAAGAAAATTGGGGGCTCGTCCGGGATATATGAATTTTGGTTGAAATATTTCAGAAAATTGTTTCTTGAAATTTAAATTCTCCTAGTTTTCAGAATATTTTAAATCCCAAGTACTATTTCATATTTTGTTTGAAATTTGTAATGCAATCAACAGGCTTTTTTTCACATAGTCATCAAAAGTGGAGACCTTTCTTTCTAGTCCTAATCAGGAGCAGTTGGAAAGTTTGAAAAAAGATGAATTGCTTGAACTTGCCAGAAAATATAATCTTTATGAGGCAAAATCTTCCTTAACAAAGCAAGAAATTAAAAACATTTTGATCCAGTATTTGGTAGAAAAAAAATGTTTTGGATAAACGTGTTTTGGGTTTGATCAGTAAGTCTGTATCAGACTCTGACATAAAAGTAAAGGAATTGAAATCAAAATACAAGATGGAATTAGAGTTAAGGACGCTGGAACTTCAGAAAGATAAAGAGGAAAAACAAATACAAATGCAGCTGCAATTGGAAAAAGAAAAAGAACAAATGCAGTTACAGAAAGAACAATGCATTTACAAAAAGAAGAGAACCAATTACAGTTGCAATTTGAGAAAGAGGAGAGAGAGACAGGAAAGACAGAAAGATAAACAAATACGGTTACAATTTGAGAAAGAGGAGAGAGAGACAGGAGAGGGAGAAAGATAAACAAATGCAGTTTTGATATTACAAAGAATATTAGGTTAGTGCCCCCTTTCAGAGAAAAAGAAGTAGACAAATAATTTCCTCGTTTTGAAACAGTCGCTGAAAATTTGAAATGGCCAAGGGAGCTTTGGACTCAATTACTACAATGTGCACTAACTGGTAAAGCTAGTGATATTTACCATTCAATGTCAGTTCATCAAAGTGCTGACTATGATTGGTTAAAGAATGCATCTTAAATGGTTATGAGTTAGTCCCTGAGGCTTATAGGTAAAAATTTAGGAGCTATAAAAAAGATGCTGGACAAACTCATGTCGAATTCGCAAGAGAACAAGAGCAGTTATTTGATTGATGGTGCTTAGCCGAGAAAGTTGAACATGATTATGAAAGTCTCAAACAACTTGTATTACTTGAAGAGTTCAAGAACTGTGTCCATAGCGACATTAAGACTTATCTTGAAGAGCACCAGATGGAAACCTTGGAAAATGCTGCTCTTGCTGCTGATAAGTATTTCTTAACTCATAAAGTTTCTGTTATAGGCAAGTCTTTCACTCAGCAGTCTACTGGTAGAAAGGTATTTCAGACTAATACGACTCCTTCTAAAACTCAATCTGGCACAACTTTTAAAAATCAAGCTTTTGATAAACTTGATTCAAAATCCTTGTCTCTTCCTACGTGTACCTATTGCACGAAAAAAGGACACGTTATTTCTGATTGCTTCAAATTGAAATATAGGCATCAGAATCAAGACAGACTTATCTCAAATGCACTTATTTCTAAGAGGTCAAGGTCACGGTCATGTATTGAAAGCAATACATTTGTTGGGTCTAATAAACCCTAGTCTGATTTTATTATGGAGAATTATGAACCGTTCATGTCGAAGGGTTCCATATCACTCTTGGGTGATTTGGCCAATCCTATCCCTATTAAAATTTTATGGGATACAGGAGCTTCTCAGAGTCTTTTATTATCAGGTACTTTGCCTTTTTCTCAGAAATCTTCTTCTAATGAGAGTGTCCTCATTCAGAGAGTAGAGTGCGGCTTTGTTAATGTTCCTCTCCATTCTGTAAATTTGTCATCAGATTTAGTTTCAGGACCTGTGACAGTCTGACAGTCTGAATAGTGTTTTCTTTACCCGTTGAGGGCATTCATTTATTACTAGGCAACGACCTAGCTGGAGACAAGGTTGTGGTTAATCCACTTGTAATTGACAAGCCTTCTTTGAATCAGAAAGTCGATCCAATTGAAAAAGAATTCCCTGATTTATACCCAGCTCATGCAGTTACTAGAGCTATGCCAAAAAAGCTCTTGAGAATGATTTCGATAAGAAAAGTATTCCTTTATCTGACACATGTATTGGTCAGGCTTTTGATGAGGTGACTTTCACTCCTTCTGCGGATCAGTCAAAAGGTATTGATCACAGTGATCCTTTTTAACTACTTATTCTCTTTTATCTAATCAGGGTGATAAACGACAATCACTTGTCGTTGAACAGGAAAAAGATCCTGAGATCTCCTGTTTGTTTCAAAGGGCCATTAGTGAAACTGAAGCTACTAAAGTACCTGTCTGTTATTTCATTAAAAATGGAATTCTTATGAGAAAATGGAGACCTCCCGATGTATCTGCTTGTGATGAAAGGTCAGTGAACTATCAGATTGTAGTTCCAAAATCTTACAGACAGGAAAAAATACTTAGTTTGGCCCATGAAACTCCTCTGGCTGGTCATTTGGGGATTAATAAGACATATCACAAGATCTTGACTCACTTTTATTGGCCAAAAATCAAAAGTGATGTTTATAAATACTGCAGATCATGTCATACTTGTCAAATAGTAGGAAAACCCAATCAGAAGATACCTAAGGCTCATTTGCAACCTATTCCTACACTTGAAGAACCATTAAGTAGAATAGTGGTAGATTGTGTTGGTCCCTTACCTAAGACCAAGTCAGGCAACCAATACTTGTTGACCATAATGTGTGCGTCAACAAGATTCCCAGAGGCAATTCCTTTGAGGTATATGAAAACCAAAACTATAGTAAGAGCTTTGATAAAGTTTTTTTTTTACTCAATTTGGCCTTCCCAAATCTGTCCAGTTGGATCAAGGGTCAAATTTTATGTCTAGAATTTTCCAGCTAGTCATGCTTGAATTTGGCACCCAGCAATTCAAGTCAAAAGTGAAATTATGGTTTCACAGAACTTTAATGGAGAGAAACTTCGAGTCTTGTAATAGAGTTCATTCTCTCTTGCTCATTCTTCTAGATTTTCTTCAAATTAGATTTTACGGCCCTTACAAAGTTAAGAAGAAAATGAATGAGTTAAATTATATTAGTACTCTGATCTAAATAAATTAATGGAGTACCAGTATATTGAGAGAGATAGCCAGGTTAATCATACAATTAATTTAATTATACCTGTCCCACTCACTGAGGATTTAAGTGAAGGAATTCATTCGGACTCTACTGATTTGGAGAGACAAATCTTCGAAATTCGGAAATTATGAATAATCTGGACCAGAAAGTTTTACATTTTCAACAACAAGAAAGGAGTGAACATAAACAGTTATTATTTGAATATGAGCATTTATTTCCAGATGTTCCTACGATTACAAACAAAATTTTTCATGACGTTGAAATTGTGAATTACAAACCTGTGAAACAACACCCATACAGGATGAACCATCTTAAACAGGAATGCTTGAAAAAGGAAATTCAGTATTTGTTGGAGAATGATTTCATACAGCCGAGTAAAAGTGACTGAAGTTCACCATGTATACTTGTTCCGAAACCAGATAAAACTTTCCGCATGTGCACTGATTATAGGAAGGTGAACAGTGTGATAAAAACAGATTCATTTCCAATTACCAAGAATCGATGACTGTATTGATAAAATTGGAAATGTCAAGTACGCCAGCAAATTTGACCTTCTGAAAGGATTTTGGCAAATTCTACTAACAGAAAGGGCAAAGAAAATTTCTGCATTCGTGACTCCAGATGGACTTTATCAATATGAAGGGTTCGCCAAGTACTTTTCAACATTTGATGAATATGATTACCTCTGGTCAAGATAATAGTGATGCTTACATTGATGATGTCATCATCTACAACGACACCTGGAAAGAACATCTAGCAACAATTCGGAAATTTTTTGACAATTCAGTGTTGCAAATTTGACAATCAATTTATCTAAAAGTGAGTTCCGCCGTGCTTGTGCAACTTTCTAGGACATATTGTGGGACATGGACAAGTTAAACCTATAGATGCTAATGTCAAGGCTATCTCTGAATTCCCTGTGCCTGTCAGTAAAAAGCAACTGATGCGATTTTTGGGTATGGCTGGATACCATTCAGAAATGTTGTTCCAATTTTCCTAATATTGCTGAACCCCTGACAAACTTGTTGAGCAAGAAAAACAAGTTTCTTTGGACTGACAAATGTCAGGAGGCTTTTGATAGGTTAAAAGCCATAATTAAAAGTTCACCAGTTCTTACAGCTCCAAATTTCAGTCAATCTTTAAGCTGTTGGGGTTGGAGCAGTATTGATTCAAGAAGGTAGAAATGGTGTTGATTATCCAGCGTGCTATTTCTCTAAGAAATTAAATAAGCACCAAAGAAATTACCCAACAATCGAGAAGGAATGTTTGGCTTTAATATTGGCATTACAGCAGTTTGAAGTTTATCTTAGTTCAGCTCCTTCTCCGGTTGTTGTGTGTTTAGTGATCACAAACATCTTACTTTCATCGACAAGATGAAAAATAAAAATCAAAGATTATTAAGGTGGAGTTTGTTGTTACAGGAATATAATCTTGACATCTTGCACATCAAGGAAAAAGACAATTTAATTGCAGATGCACTTTCCTGTGTGTAGAAATATTATTTCATGTACACTTTGTATAATTCATAAGAGTTCTTCTTATGTAATTTTGTTTAACTTCATGCATAATTTACATATGGTAAAAAAAAAGCTTTACTATGTAAATCTTTCTTTTTCTTTATGGGGGGGGGGAGTGTTACGTATATGTAATTTAATTGCTAGTTTTAAATTCATTTTTATTTTATTTTTGTTTCATTATATGTTATTGTAATGATAACTTTATTCACTGGATTTGACATTTTCTGGAAAAATTCAGTTCACTTCCAGTAAGTAACAGTGTTGCTACATTGTATTTTTAGCTGACCTAGTTCCTGACCTTGGTTCTGAATTCGTAAACACAGCGTGAAAATCATTGGTCGTAATCGAGATCATTCTTGGCTTGCATCAGCTCTGTTGTAAACAACCCTTTTTTAAATTCATTTCCAGTGTGGGATTCATTGCTTCTTAGCTAAGGCTATACTAGCCTAACTGCTAATTGAAATATTATTTTACTGAGCTGTTCGGGCTGGGTGACCACGTGACCCATCACGCGGGTCTGAAATTGCGTTTTAGTTGGGTTTAATACTCATATCTCAGTGATTTTAATTCAGTCGTAATTTTACACCTTCAGAGCTCAAGGTGTTTTTATTGTTGATGCCAGCTTAATTCTTCTATTTTTTGAATTTAATAATTTATATTCCTTGGAAAATACCAGTGCTCATAAAAATTCTTGGACAAAGACATTTAGTGGAAATTATTTGGAATTCTAAAGCCGCAATTACATTCTTGGTGACTCAACAAGGAACTGTTGACACATCAGTACAAAACTGGTTATAGAGGACGTCATCACCTTCCATTTTTGGAACTTCATCGAGATTCGAACTTGGATTCAATTAGAACTTTTTAGTGATAGGGCTTATATTTTTAAATTCTAGGATTAATTTTTGGATTATATTCACAAACCGTAAGTCCTTTTCATATTTTTACCTTGTTTTCTAGGGAAATAAATTATTTTGTTAAATTTACAAAGCTTGTTGGCTTCACTCTTTTCTTTGTTACTTTGTACGAGCCTAGTCACGTAACAAGGGGTATCGGTCAGTTGACAGACGGCTGGGAGCGGAGGGGGGGGGGAGGGGGCTGTAAAACAGACCCCAGCCTAGGACAGGCGTGATTTTAAATGTTACCTTATCGGAGTAAAAAATTCACCTCTGTTTAGAAAAGAATGTGGACATTTGAAGTTCTCCCAACTAACAGAAATTTTCAACCGAAAACTTTTTATTTCGCGGTAAAATAGCTCCAACGAGTTACTGTTTCCTTTTATGTTATACAACTCCGATTCTAAATATAATTTGTCATATCTATGTCTACAATACTGTTCTAAATCAAATAATGAAAATATCGGGTCACAATACATTGAATCAGGAATGTCTGCATCCAGTCATCATTCCTTCAAAGGAATACCCAACAACTGGAATGCTTAGTAGTCAAATTGACACACTATCGATGGAAACTGGCACACTTTAGATGGAAATTGACACACTTTAGATGGAGACATTGTCAACATTGGAATCGATTTATACTTTGTGACTCGTCGATATTAACATCAGTGAACGATGCGACATCATACCGTACCGGAATTTTCAAATGAGATCCAGTCTTGAAAAATGATGACCTGTGTAAAATGTTTAATTGATCTGGCAGGCGATATAACCTTTGAATAATCTACTTTTAAATGTTACTGTTTACAGAAATGCGCATTCTGAATTCTACTAATGTCTTCTTTTGTTTTTTTTCTGCTAGAAGGAGGGGTGGTATGGGCAGAAAAAATGGATTAACCTTTCCTCCATTGTGAGTGAGGTATGGACCAGGTTAAATGATGTATGTTCGAAATTGAAAGTTGTAATGTAGTTAAGTTGAATTATGGAGTTCTTTACGACGACAGTATTTCCTCGCCCGCAGTAGTTGCGTGGGAATAACTTGTTGGAGTAACCGGAGTGTGTTAGATCACAAATTTTGGATCGTCGAATGCCGTTTACATTTAAGTAAAGATGAATGTACTCCCAAGTTGTTTAGTCTAGTTCATAGTGTAGTGTGAAAGCGCCAAATATCTGTTTTTTGATGCAATTAATGAGGATCCATCGCAGCATAAACGGGTCGACTGGCAAGTACAAAGTGAGGACATCACCTTCACAACAAAAGTCGGTTGTAGTACAAGTGGGACAAAACGACTGAAAACAACCTAAAACA
>JAECUM010072112.1:0-22361 GCA_016617855.1 Megalonaias nervosa | reverse complement strand
TCTTTCATTGCGTTGCTGTTTTCTGTTGCAAAGTTTAATGTAAAGATGGATTTGTTTATCATACTAATGTTGTAAAACTGATCGTCTATTGAGCAAATGTTTACAAATTTGTGCAGACAATTATTAAGGGGTGAAATAGAATATGCTAATTTAGATATTCTCTGTGGTGAACTGGGGATATACCAACTGTCGGAAATTTAAAAAAAAAAAGCCATTTACAATTTTGGACTCGAATATTAGTAAATAGAGATAGTCTGATTTGTATAACTTCTGCTAAGAAAGCGATGACGTTAAATCTTGTAATGGGAGAAGAACGCGTTTTAAGTAAAATATGTTATATAATCTAGGCTGTTCTTATGTGTGGAACAATTAAATTTATATTATCATTCCAGTCAGTGAAATAAGAGATGGAGTTTTACATTCAGTATAAGCAAAAATGAATGTACTCTGTGAGCTTAAGCAATCTAAAGTATCATTCCTTGTATAAAGAATATATATATATATGCTTAATAACCTTATATATATATATATAACTATATAACCTTATATATATATATATATGCCTATACCTATATTTCAACTCTTATATATATATATATATATATATATATATATATTGAAGAGTGCTTGGAATGATAAATGAAGCTCGTTTATATGGTACTTCGATGTAATAAACGAAGCTTGTTGAAGAGATCCTGGATGTGATAAATGAAGTTCGTTGGAAGAGTGCTAGGATGTGATAAATGAAGCTCGTTTTAGACTTGCATCAAGTAGTTTTAGAACAGCATCGAATAACTTGAGCATAGAAATGGATCGTAAAAAAGAACCAGCTGCTATGCAACAGGTGTAAAATAAAAGCAGTCGAAAACGAATATCATGTTTAGGTTGTTTTCCCATTTTATATGACATTGAGAAGAAATTATTTATTATATTGTTAATGTTCATAGACGAAATATAAAAAAAAATTAAAACCATTATGTCTGCAAATTCAAAAAGAATCTCACCTTTGTGCAACAAATGTCAGATAATACATATGTATGAAAATATTTCATGTTAAGATTAATAGTATTATTTATAATGTGGTCCAAACATGTTATGTATATTTATTGGTAATTGTTTCACTAAATATTATATTTAATACTCAGTAGAACTATGATACTTATCTTTGCAGTAAGACAAGTTTGCATCCTCAGGTCTATAATAACAAAACTGCATTTACAGGTCCGTTTCAAAATATATCGCTACATAAGTAATATTTCGATATCTATCTTTTTGTTTACCAGTTGTATGTGGTACATCATGATTGTTGCAGAAGACAATATTCGTAGAAATATTATCAGCTCGGGTCATCAAAATTTCACAATAATTTCTACATGATACCTGTATAATACGGTCGTGAGAAAGAAGTTGCAGTTGCATACCATAAGAATAAGCAGAACGATGTTCATCAGAAGACTTGCCATCCTGTCATCCTCTGTAAAACTGAAACAAGACATAGATAAGCATGAGACCATGCTAAATGCTACATAAACAATATGCTCTCAGCACAAAAGTTTTAAAACCATACATCAGTTTATCAATAATAAAAATGACTAAAATACACAACATTCAAGACAAATGTACATTGAAATTGAAAAACATTGGCCAATATTATGCATGCCTCGAGGAGAAAAAAATGATAATTCCTTAGAATATTTTATAAACCAGAAACAAGCTCGTACATGGACGCTTTTGAAATGAATTACATTAAATTAGAAAGTAAACCTGGCGAAACACAACACTTAAGATAAAGCACGTGCAAAAATTATACCGCCTTGTACATTTCACGAACCACGGATTCATATGTGGGTATGGGTGTATGTCTGATCAAGTTTTAAAGATAATGTTTTCTTTACTTCACTCACACATATTCATCGTAACTCTGCTATACTAAATGCCAGTCTAGAATTGAAGCTCTGTTGATTTCCAGTAATTTGTTCTTCACCTATTCGTATCACAATGTAAACAAACCGACGAAAATGTCAGATGGACATGCGTCTGTTTATAGTCTGCTCCAAATCGATTTAGAAAGGGACGAGCAGTTGCATTCACTGCCCACAGTTCCTATCAGACGATTTATATACATAGTCACAAACCTCTTCCATCCCAAAAGCAAAACAACCATTTGAAATCAGTATATGTTTTAGTCTAGTTCAAGCAGACCACTCACGTGGCTTCCTGAGATCTTCGCCATACACGGGTCTGGAAATGATCTGTACAACCGATTCGATGAAAGCGTACGGTGCTCGCGAGACCTCACAATGTGTTCCCTCAATGCTATGCACTCCGCTATATGACTGTCTAATCGAGCGATTTCCTAATTACCAATCTATGATACTGGCTTGCCAATCTAGACCAGGCAACACTGAATACAAACGAATTTAACTCTGAAAATGATTCTTATCAAAATTCCGATAAGCCTCTGATTGGTTGGCAGGTTAGTACGCATTCCTAATAAAGATTTAGCTTACATAAATGCACAATTTTCATACGTTTTGGTTATGTTTTAAAATAAAATATGTATCGGTAATACAGATTTTTGCTTCTGAACGAAACTCTTGCAAATTGTAAAACTGTGGCACTAACTCACTACGTACCATAAAGAGGGCACGTAAGCTTTCAGTCCAATACATTCTACCGCCTCTAAAGTACATTATATATATTTATATATTTATGGCTTAAACACAAGTAGTGCTGAATGCATTTTTGATATAAATGGTGTAATTTTCGTACAGAAGACACAATTTAAATATGAAGAAAAGAGCCACATCTATTGGTGCAATTAATATGAACGTACTTTGGCCAGTCTCACAGTACATGTAGATATCTAGAGACAAGTTAGCGTCTGGTTGAATGCATTTGCTTTGAATTCACGTCACCGAGTGCAATTGTTTTACTCTGCAAAAAAGAGGTTTAGAAAAATCTGAAAAATATTCGCAATTTTTTTTTTTTGAGACAAAACTTTTATTCGTGCGGCCGTTATGTTTTTGGGGGTGGTGGTGGTTTCTTTTCTTAAGTTATGGACTACAAACAAAACATGCTCGTTGCGTTTATTTAAATTGCTTTTGAGTCAATGCTTTGATCCGTACTTAGCTCTGCAACACCTGTTCAGCATTCTCACTTTCATAGTGGTGTATGCTTAGCAGACTAAATTCTATATAACTTTCTTAAATATACGCTAAATGTACAGAATAGAACACAGCAGCCTGCTTAGCATATTCTGCCCAGCACAGCACAACCTGCTCATAAGAGGCTGAGAAACAGAACACAAACCAATCAGGACATTCTGCCCAAGAGAACAAACTCGCTAAGTATATTCTGCCTGACCGTAAAACAAATATGCGGCACTTCAGACTTACACAGTATAGACACTATCAGTACCAGTCAGGATAGCCCTGGTGCACCTCCAAGCGGGAAACAGAAAAAATAATAGAAACAATAAATAAAACGAAAAAGTTTAACAAATATTCAACAAAGCACTTTTCTGATCCACCGCGAATCTCAGGTGGAAAATAAAAGCTAGGTATGTACGAAAAAACTTATCTCTTGAGTAACATCTCTAGAGATATAAGGGGGACAGTTCCCCCAACCCCAGCCTCTCGCCGACTCGGATCTCTAAAGACTCTCCATTATTTGTTCTGTTTTGTTTTATCAAGACCATATCCCTAGTCCCTCTCGAGGCCGACTTAGAACATTGGTTTTACAATGCAGACCCGACATTTACTCGCTTTAAAGTGAAGTAAAACTGAGGAACAACTATACTTAAATAAGCCGTTTTAATAGCAGCGTGGTGAAAATGTTAGTTGTAAAGAATATGTTTGCCTGGTTTATGAATTGAAAGACACATCTAGGGCGGGGGGAGGGGACTTTTCTCGACGTGATTAACTTTTAGTTTGTATTAGTCACAAAAGGACGCATACTAAAAACCTGTCACGCAAAATATTTTTGACTATTGATTACATCCGTCGGATGCTTATTTGCCTATGCGTGGAAAAGATATTTACTCGATTATGCAGTAACAAGGCCAGTGTAATGAAGCTATAGTAATCTGAGCCTTTGACAGAGCTTACACCTTAGCCCACTGCAGACTGTGGTGAGGATAGATAAGTAGTTGGTTTGTTAGGAAAGTGGGTCATTTAAATTTTTTCCGACACCAACTTGACAACCTTTTGTGTTCATGTATGGCACATGTCAACGTTCTTTCGGTGACGGCGCTTCTAAGAAGTGCATCGTAAGGATTAACAAAGTCTGAATATGAACGTCGTCATGTTTACTGTTTTCAAAGAGCGTGTCAGTGTCTTTCCGGCAAGTCTGAATGTAGGTTATGTCATCGATTTAGGACAGCGTATATTTCATCACATTCATATTAATTTGTTTTGTTTTTATTTTTAAAAGTTTTTAAAGACAATAATAGCTCGTTAGCCTTGATTGAACTGCAAACCCTCGCTGACTTAGCTCTGCATACAGCTTTTAATTATGCTCGTTGCAATTACCAGTCGAACGCACGTGCGAGCTTCCGCATGCAGTATCATAGTACTCTGCATATAGACTCAACATGAAATATTTAAATTAAGTTACTTTATTTAGTACTGTCATGGTATTCTGGTTACAGTTTGTACCGGATGCTTTCTTATTGATGCCTTTATGCTTTTGGTGAATATGACTGTGGTAGCGTCATTTGTAGTTGAGTTTGGAATTACGTATCAAAGCAGGTAGTTGTTCCAAGAGATGTTATTGTGACATCGGTAGTTTCAGGACTTTCTACTGCGGATCTGCAGGCCATATCCGAATATGGTGATAGTTCTTGAAGCGGATACCATTCTTTTAATGTTACTAAAAATGAAGGAGAAAAGCCAAAAATATGTCACTTTGGCAAGATATTGTTTTGAAGAACTACATTGTATCCGAGAGGTGCAGTGAAAAGGGCCTTGATGAGTCAGCAGGCTGTCGTTCCAACGTTATGTCCCTTTTGTCGTTCTGACAGACAACACATAGCTTATGATGATTTTCAAGAGTGCGAATTCCAATAAATGCTTCCATTTATGAAATTATTAAAACGCGAAAAGAGCAAACCGAGAGTGTTCTTAATTTTCTGCTTTTGTAAATAAATAATATAAGTAACTATATTATGAGTTTTGTTACGTATATGTAATTAAATTGCTTGTGTGTTTTAAAATTCCTTTTTATTTTATTTTTGTTTCATTACATTTTATTGTAATGATTATTTTCACTGGATTCGATATTTTCTTTCAGTAAATTCTTGTTTATCTAAAACGTAAAAGGTGTTACATTAGCATTATTTTTAGCTCACTCTGGTACACCGTTTTGTAAACACTACGCTAAAACGATTGGCTATTGCCAAGGTCATTTCGGCCTACGTGTTAGTCTGAATAAACAATGTTCTATTTTTATATATTTTCAGCGTGAAAATTAGGTACTTAGATAGGGCTATTCTTGCCTACGTGCTAATTTTCATTCTTTTTATTGCGATATTCAAATTAGTAAATCGCGCAGGCTATCGAGTGGAGTACCATGTGACCTAAAATCGGGGCTTAAAACAGCAAATTGGTATTAAATCTATTCAGTTGTATTTTAAACCTTGAGGGCTCGAGAGGTTTCAATTGTTGAAGCAAGATTGTTTTTGAAGTTCATTTGTTTTTGGAATTTAATAATTTATTCTCTAGAAAACCAAACAAGTGTACTTTTTATAAAAAGTTCTGGGACAAAGAAATTCAGTGGCAATTTATTCTGGAGTTATACGGAAACATAAACTGTGATTCAATCGAGGAAGCAGCAGAGAGGGTGAACCCTACAACTTTGCAGAGACCTTATTTTTGAAATTTAAGGGTTCCTACGAAGGCTGAAAAAAGACGTTTTTGCATTAATAATGAAAACGTCTCTAATTGACCAGATTTATTCCGATTTTTTCACGTGCTGGTCACTCAATTTTTGTCGTTCACCCTCTCTGCTGCTATGGTTTTTATCCAAAAATTGTATTAAGTCCGTTACGATATCTTGACCTCGGATCATGTAAATTTATTGTTACAAAACCAAAGGGAGCAGCTTGTGCTTTTGAAAAGAAATTTTTAAATTTGTTCATGTCCATGTCCCCAGAACACCAAGTATAATAAATATTTTGCAGCGTATGATTATCAACTCCGTTGAACACAACTAAAACGTTACAGTTATCCCTGATCCCTTTTGGAATTTGTGTATAACGCTGTGTAAAATAAATCACGTCTGTGTTTTTGTGACGGCCTCGTGAAAATATCCGAGCTGGATTGGATTGTTTGTCCAGCATGACATCATCGTATGCCACGAGGTTATTAATGAATCCATCCAGATCATCTACAGATGGCGCTTCATCAATATCAGTAATAAAGTCTATGACTTCACTGTCTTCATGCAACAATTTTGCGTTTTCATTAAAATCTTTAAGTACTTCGTAACATCGCTGATCATCTACAGATGGCGCTATCAAATATAATTTATCCCACTTGAGCCATCTCATTATTAGATTAAGTAATAATTGCGTTTTTCCACTTCCGGACGGACCTATGATAATCATTCTGATAGAATTTGGTAACGCTGGATGGTGCTTTACTGGCTCTTGTTTTCGTGTCGCAGAAAAGTCAATTATATCCATATAATTAATAATATGAGTCTATATTGTGTTCGATGCAGAGCATCTACACCTACTACTGAATTAACGACAATAACAACAAAAAATAAAAGACGAGCACTTACAGGTAAGTGTCTGAAATGTGGCAACAAGAAATATAAATTTATTTCATCAAAGACAGGTGGGGATATTGCTGCTTCGTTAGGAAAATTACCAGGAACTCCATGGGCTAAATACCCCGGTGAGAAACATTTACCCGGATATAATTATTGTGGTCCTGGAACTCGTCTCGATATCCGACTTGACGAACGAGATCAGCCAAAACCCGGAGAGTATCCAGTAAATAAGATTGATCAAGCATGTCACATTCATGATGTTGCTTATAAAAGTAATGATTTGCAGCAACGACATCTCGCAGATGTGAAATTGATTCACGCATTAAATTCTATACCTAATAAATCTTTCAGAGAATCTCTCGCTAGCTTTCTAGTAAAAACTGCTATGAAAGGTAAAATAATGCTAGGGGCTGGTAATTAATTATATAACTATCATAATGGAATCTGTTTATTATTCCCCGAGAGGGTATTGGAGAGGTAAAGCAGTGATTAGTAAACTCGCCGAAGCAGCAAAAGTTTCACGTGATGTTGCTGCATCATGGTTAGCACGACAGGCAATATGGCAAATATTCCTGAGTCCACCTAAAAGAATTCAATACGCGCATTTCGATGTTAGCGTTCATAATGAAGTTCATCAAGCGGATATTTTATTTTTACCACACGATACCATTAAAACACGTAGACATCAATACACATATAGATATGCGTTAACTGTCGTTGATGTTGCGAGTAGATACAAAGAAGCGGAGCCATTATCAACAAAGACAGCATCTGAAGTTGCATCTGCGTTTGAGCGCATTTATCAACGTGGTGGTCTACAATGGCCACGGTTATTACAAGTTGATCCTGGTAAAGAATTTCTTGGAGTAGTATCATCGTTGATGAAGAAACATAACGTTAAAATCAGACGAGGACATACTGAAATTCATCGTGATCAGGCAATCGTTGAACGATTTAATGGAACACTTGCTGAGCGGTTATTTGGAACCAATATGCAAAGGAAATATCTACTGACTTTAAGGATAGATCTCGTGAATGGGTTGCAAGATTACCGAGTGTGATAACTGCGTTGAATAATGAAATTACTGTTGCAACTTCCATGAAACCTTCTAATGCGATCAAAAAAAAAAATATATACCCCGTAGCAATGGCTACGGACAACGACGTGAATCTTTCTCTCAACCAGTATTAGGTAATGTAACTGTAAGATATTTATATGAACCTGGCGAACTTGAAGGTGGTAAAAAAAGAGCAACCGATCCTATCTGGAGCGTGACTACACATAAAATTTCTAGCGTGGTAAGATCCACTGGTAGACCTCCAATCTACAGACTAGATTCTATAGCCCCTCAACGTGGATTTGTACGTGAACAATTACAAGTAATTCCTGAGGATACGCAATTACCACCAAGCTCAATTTTGTAAACGTCCAGAGCCTCGACGTCGATTACACTCAAGACAGGTCAACATCACATTATCACGTGTATAACCGAGATCACTATTAATTCTGTCTACGGTAAATTGTCTTGGATTAAAACAATGCCATGACATATTACAGTTGCAACTTGCGCAATGATTATTCTGTTGTTGTCTTAGTGTTAAAATAAATTCAGCATCAAGATCAAAGTCACGCTGCTTTTTTTTTTTGTCACACTGTTTATAGCTGACTAATTTTTTATTGATATCGACATTGTTAGTGATTTCTTCAGTTATTACGTAATCTACAATAACCCTACGCAGTTGCGATATTTCCTGACTCGAGACACGGCGAGATAGACTAAATTCGACCATTCAATACGATCATCTACAATCCAGATTCTAGTGTCAGTTATAGTTAATCCCTGCGACGAGTGAATTGTTATAGGGTATCCTAACGTCCATGGCGATTTATCCATGTTCAACGCGCTCTCAATAACATCAACAGCAACCAACACGATATCATTCAAGACAAGATTTTGTACCCTTGGTGAAACCAAGACACCTGGTATTTCAACTTCAATATTTTGTCGTCGAGTATCTGCTGGGCGATAACACAAAGTACGGGTAGATCCGGAAACTTTTCTTTATGTAACGTAAATAATTTCTTTTGCAGTTCATCACGAACTATCTTTCTACTCGCGACTATCAAATCAGCAGGTCTCCATAAAGTCCAAAATTCATTCATAGAAGTTTCTGTAATTACGCAGAATCTCGCATTGTATTTGATCTGGCTGCAGTCTGATTAATCTTTTAAGCTCTTTCAGCGGTTCATCAATAGCTCTATGGTCATCATTTATTTCTTCGTAATAATCTACAAATGTTTTCAACCATTCATGTGGAGACTGTCCAACAAAGGGTGGTGGTTGACCATGATCGCCACACATAATCACAGCAGTATTCTTCAATAACAACCATTCAAGAAATGTTTTTAGTGTTTCTAACGACACCGTGCATATCTCGTCCCATATAATATACCTAGGTATATATTTTTCACCCATCCGCGATGGGATCCATGTATCTCCGCACCATCTAAAGAAACTGTGATATGTACATGATTTTACTCCTCGTTGCTTTATTTCTCTAACAAGTTTATGTGTAGGTGTCAAAACAATTATATCTGAGTTATTATTCATAAACAAGCTAATCGCACGAGTTGTTTTACCTGAACCACCACACCCATTAAGATAAACGGTCTTATGTCTAGATACAGGATCATACACAGATGGTGCAGATGATTTTGATATTTGATTATTATTTTTGTAATATGTCTCCGCAATTTCAACATCGGCAGATTCAGAATAACTAAGTATATTTTCTTGTTTTATTCTCCATGTTCCCCATTCACCATTACCGAGTTTTAATAAATCTTTATATTTTTGTGTACATAAAATGAATCCGTAGCAACTCTAACAGCGTAACGAGGAAATCTATTTATCATCGACAATAGATTTATCGAAACATAAGCTAACATCGAAGATCTTAAATGAGTAAATTGTGGTGACTCGCCATCAAGATAGCTCACAATGGTACCTAGTTTAGTTCCATCTGATAAATAAGCATTACATCTGTTTATAAATGTGTTTTTCTCCGTTGTATCAGCGATTATAAAATCTAGTTCAGCATCGTCCATAATCAATCTTGTACAATATCGTTTATAATCGTATGAACCACCTTGAGTAAACTTACCGATTATCTTTCTACCAAGATCTTTTGCAAGTTTTTCATCATGTTCATTCCTGCATTTACTTATTTTAATGACATGATCTTCATCAATATCAGGGAATTCTTTCCTGGTATCATCGACACTAAATCTGTCCGGTTCTGGTAACCAAACTTGCTTCTGTGAACTATATGATATAATCGCTTCAGTTACTCTCAACGATATTAAAAATCCAGCATCAAGCATATATCGCAATAGTACTATCGGAACCCAATATCGCTCTGAAAAATGTTTTCCGAACCAAATATAAGAATCACATGGAGATCTTCTCTAAACTCGAATGATTCTACGTGAGCAAATCCTGTTAAGTCAAAATCTGGTAAGGGTCCGTTTATTGCAACCCTGGTCATGTCAAGTGTAGGATGTCCGAATCTCTTAAAGTATTTAGAACATGCTCCATATCCAAGAAAACTCCCAGGATAACACGCTACCATATCAACCGAGATAACATCACTATAATCGTATTTGGTGTTCCATAATCCACCGTGCCCATATTCTATACAGCTTTTCTTGACATCTTCAAGGAATTCTGATCGTGTCGTTTTCCATGAATTTTTCTCCTGAGCGAAATGAGCAGCGACTGACGGAACAGTAAAACAGTTATTCAATAATTGTCTAACTATGACATCATCAGAGGTATATTTCAGTGCAAGATGTTCCATTTCCTCATGGAGAGATTCTGTACGATAAATATCACCGTTAGGTCGTACAAATTGATCGTAATGATCATATTCCGAACTTTGAAATAACCAAACAGAAACAGGATCGGTTTTACTAATATTTTTAATAAAATCAAAGATATCACCGTCATAAAATTTAACCGTTCTATCTCGTGGAAATATTGTTACTGCAGCAGTCCATGCGTGCGCGTTATGATCAATAATATCTATCGGAGCTCCATTTTTTATATATTTCGGTTTGTACAAAATCTCTCCGGTTAATGTTTTTACTGCTATTGGAAATTTTAATTTCTTCTCTAGCTCAGCAACATCGCTGATACACGCTCCGGTATCTTTAACCGACTCTGCCCACGTATTTATTTTTTTACGTCTTAAATCAGTTAAACCATTACCACGTATCGCGTTTGTAAAATGTTCTGTAACTCGCTCAGCCACGCAGTTTATCCTTGACGAAGTCAAGGATGACAATTTCATCGGTTTGAGATCTCCAACATTAGGTTTATTATTCAGCGGAAATATTCCATAGACAACAGCAGTTACAGGGTACGATCGCTGTTTATACGGTTTATCTATACCAGTTAGTATTCCTGGTTTAGATTTATTACTCAAGAAGATATTATTTCCTGACTGCACGCTGATGGGATCGCGCTTGTCACGAATAATCCAAATATCTTCTTCTGTATTTACAATAAATTTTATTAAAATAAAATATTTTTGATTATCAAGGTAGTCAAGGATTACTCTTCCTCGTTTGTCATTCATCGTATTAGAAACATTTCCAACTCTGAATGTTGACCATGCATGAACTGTACCATCGTCACGAAATTCCTTCTTGGCCTCACGGATACGTTTAATTATATCTTTATTAGTTAAAGCTAGATCTTGCATCGAAATACTAAATTTATACTCGGGTAGTCTGTCAAGATCGAATCTGTTTGCGTAGGGTTCAATCACGGATAATTCTTCCATATTATAATTAGGACAAAATATATATTTAATTGAATATTAATCTTTTGTATATGATTCAACCAAATCATTGCCACTGGTTAAAAATCGGTTATACGTCTCCGTGTAACAGATCATGCGTGAATGAATACTGTGGTTATCATATGCAATGTGTCAGAAATGGGAGTCTAGGACCAAAACCGTGTATTGTGTGTAGTGCTGGAGTGCGAGGAAAGACTCACCTGTGTGCGCAATGCGGTGGTAAAAAGTACAGAGAGCTGAAACGATATTACGATAAAAAAATATAACGCTGACTCTCCTATAAAAACCGAAGAAGATTATCTGGCTAGATTTTCAAAAAACAATTATTTAGGCAAATAAATATTATATATAAATGGAACAAAATGAGTTTGTGTCACATCCAATCCTTACCAATTATGAAGCATCACGCGATGGCATCATCAGGAATTGCAGACTGAAAAAAACAGTCGGTAGTGTTACCAATACTGGTTATATTGCGTTTAATACCAAAGGAAATAAAAATTATCGATCACATAGGTTTATCTACGAGTGTTTCTTTGGACCGATCAAAGATGGGTATGTGGTGGATCACATCAACGGCAATAAACTTGATAATTCACTTGGAAATCTACGTATTATCACGCAAAGTGAAAACTGTAAGTTTGGAAACACTGGCGGCGCACGATTTGCAAGACCTGTTAAATCAGTAAATGCAGAATCTGAGGAAGAAATTATGTTCAAGTCAATTAATTCTGCTGCCAAATATTTTGACATAGTACCACAATCGGTACAACACGTGGCAGAAAATATACAGAAATCTACCTTTTCCAAAAGATTTGCACAAAAAATAAGATTTCAATACGTTTAGTCTACTGTATTTTTAATGTTACCAAATGATTAAGCGCTCCGTCAAGCATAATGATAAATATCGTAGTTGTCCGCTTATACTAGATACGAGTTAATGTCAAAAGCTATCCTGATTGTCCATACTTTGTAAAAACATTTCAGTGAATTTGGATCTCAAGTACTGCAAATAAAAATAATTTTATTTATTTCGTTGATTTTGTTCTGAAAACCGCGTTTTTTGTTCGAAAATCTCGTTTTTTGCATGAAAAATGACCAAAAATCAGTGAAAATCAGTCAGATTTTGACAAATTATGAGGGTCAAACCTCCAGGAAGGTTAACGGGAATTAACATTAGATTTTAAATTTATCGATGAAAAACTGTTTTTTTCCGGATTTTTATCGTAATTCGCTAGCAAAAATCTATATAATACGAGCAAAAGAACTGGATAAAACCAGTTTTTCATCGATAAATTTAAAATCTAATGTTAATTCCCGTTAACCTTCCTGGGGTTTTGACCCAACGAAAACTAGCAAACTCAATGAAAAACTTTGCACAACGGGTAATATTGTACTTGATACCAACTGAAACATAATGATTGGGATACAATACTTGTCAATATGTGTAGGTTGCATTATACTAAGCAGAATGTTAGTTTTCCCAAGGATTTTGTTTAGCTATTATCACAGTCAATGGTCCATCATTATCTATGTCATTTTCACTCGTATTTTCACTCGTATTTTCACAATGCTCTCTTAACTGTCTTATACGAAAGTTCATAATCTTTTTCTGTTCGTATCCATGAGATAATTCTAGCTTGATTTTGTCAATAGCGTTTGAGAGAGGCACAAATAACTTTACCTGATCATCAGTTGCCAGTGACTTTAACATTCCTTATTGGATAATTTTCATAAATTTATAATCAGCAGATAGCGTGAATCTGTTCTCGTTCTTTCGTTGTTGTAATGAGTCAAAATCACATAGAATCTTTTCAGCATTAAGATTGTCAGATACATTGATACCGTTATGTTGTAATTTTTTAATCGCAGAAACAATGACATTGATATTTTCAAAATTCATTATATAATAAGTGTATATTTAATATAAAAAATAAACAAAAACATACAGCGCGGGGTGATATTCGATCTACCATTATATAGTTGTATCAGATAAACCTAATGAGGTTCTTTGTTTAGATATTTACCCCCAAGAGAACCCCTAAATATCCGAAACCGAAACTTTAGAGGCTCAGAGGGCTGTCTGTACGTGTAGGTCTTATTTTAGTGACCACTCAGATTCTGTTTATTGCCTTACAAGAATTCCTAGCTATCCGTAACCGAAACTCTAGAAGCTCAAAGGCTGATTGGTCTTTGTGACCTGGAATCTCATTAGGTTTATTTTTAGTTTGCGATGTGTCTTTTGGAATGGCCCTTGTGTGGGGTACCCCTTTAGTGAAGTCACAAGGTCACGACCTCATATCACCCCCCGCTGTATATTTTGATGATGATGATGATATGATGATGATATGATGAAATGCCGTCTTCACGCCAGCACACCAACCCATAATGATCAACCAATGGGTGATTCACAAAAGTGAATCCACCACGTGTTGACGTAGTGGATTGGTGTACTCTGAAGACGGGGGGGCTGGAGCCCCCAATAGATTATAAATCTTGGCCTAAAATCGCCTCCCGCAGACATATGTCTTTCTCGGGTTTCGAACCATGACCCCCCGGATGAGAGTTTCTACGCGCTATCAATTGAGCTATCGGACCTTGTTATAAATACATACTGAAAAAGTTAGTATGTGTTTACCAATAGCCTATTTCCTAAAAACTACAGTGTTCTTAACAAAAACCACAATTTTCTGTGTAAAATGAGATTTTATATTTCTAGTTTCCAAAAAATATATATAATTCTGTATAACATTGAGTCTATGCGTAAGCCGTTACCAAGGAAATTGATTTAGTCATAGCGTATTCTTAAAATAACTTTACGCAGTAATCGGCCACACAGATACAGGCAATATAGCCGTTATGGAATAATCAATATGCAGCCACAGCCTTCTAGACAATAGATTTCGATTGCGCACTATGAGAAATCTGTGCGCGGATTTTATGTAAACAAAGAATACAGTATTATTATTTTGTCAGTTACTGGTTGCCACATAGGGAAGTTACAGATTAGCATTGAATGAGACCGCAGGCAAGGTTATATATACTTACAAGTATATGCTATACTGTATTGTATACCAACTATTACGTATCATAGACAAACACTATGTATCAGGATATTTTTTTTGTTATGATAACGCATTATGATTTCACATACAGATTTATATTTAGCTCTTCATTTCTTGTGTCCAGAATGGGATTATTTTGGTCTGTAAGTTTAAAGTGTATCCTTGATAACAACGGATTATGATCTCGCAGGTACACGGGGTTAATTGGCTCTGATACAATTAACCAACCTGGAGGGGCTAAAACTGTATAATATGTACCCTTGCTGGGCCTGATTAGACTTAGAAAGATCTACCTGATAGCTACCTTCAATAACATCGCATACCAGATTGACTGCAATTGTTGTTGTTATGTTTACAATGCCTGGCGATATATGACGTCCGGCACCAAAAGGGTTGTTATTGTGTTTTAGTAGAACCGGTGGTGGGGCTATTTTTCTCCATGATTCAATTACTCCCGGATAATATTCTTCAATAAGATCAGTTAATGATTTCTTCATTTCAGCGTTATTTAAATCTGGTATAATAAATGTTTGTAAATCTTTTTCTGTTATTTTATAATGATCAAGAAATAATTGCTTCAAATTTGGTCTTGTGTAAGAATTTCCATCGAGTTTAGTCGCAATGTTTATAATACTTCGATTGGCGATGTATAAGTCGAGTAACATTCCATTTAAGTGTTTTATTGACTCGATTATTTGCTGCTTGACATTATGATCATAATGTTGAGATAATGAAATAAGTAAACTTCTTAAATCATTAAACGTTTTATCGTATTCAGGTTTAAGAGTATCTAAAAAATCTTTTAAAAATTCTTCATCAACAATATCTCTAGTACGCCGCGTCCTGGGGTCTACGATAACCACATTAAATACTGATCTAGTCATCTTGGGGATCCTTTTACCGTCAAAATCGGTAAAGTAGTATGTATTGTTGTTAGGATCTGATCCAAATACTATATAATTCCATGGATGTTTTCCTCGATATTCTGGATTTTTAATGAATTTTTCTTCACTCGTTTTAAATTCATTTTTAGTTGGTTCTGAAACGCCGTTATAAATAGGTGCGACTTCAGGCCATCCTAACACTGATCTGATCGAACTCTGATAAATGTCTACGAGGTAATCAGGAGAATTTATTTCTATCACAGCTGATAGTGTTGGTTCGTAAGCAGTAATCGCTATTTTGGATTCTTCCCCTGTGATAGATTTAATTCTGCGTTGGAACTCATCATTAATCTGGTCTATTTGATAACTACCCGTTGTAATTCCAACAACTTGCCAATCAGGTGTTCCATCAGGTTTATTCTTATTCGCAAATACCAGTGAATTATTTGCTGGTTGTCCACCAAATGGTTTTGATCTAATATTAGGCCAGCTATGATAAACGCGCAGTTGTGCTAGCGCTATTTCCTTTGCTGGAATTGCAGTCGGAAAATTAACGCTAAATTCAGGATTGGTTGAACTTAATGATATCATAGTAGTTTTTGACGGTGTTGTATTAGCTACGATCTGCTGTAATAATTCTAACGATGACATTATTTAAAATACTCCGTATTTAATAGAGCGGAAATTCAACCCTCCACTTTATCATTAGAATCCACTTTGAATGCCTCATGATAAGTTTCCATTATCGTTGCGAACTCCTCATCGGATATTTTACCATCGCTGAGATACGCCGAAAGATAAGATGATAGTTTAGAATAAGATGATGTTGCTGTGTGCAATTTCATTATGTACTCGTTTAGTTTATCATTTGTACACGTAGATATTTTCTTAGCGATAATACTGAAAATACCTGCGCATGTTGTTGCCGTTGAAACTATAATTGTTACAACTGCAGGCGCTGTCATCGTTATTGTTGATAGTAATAATCCAGTTCCAGCAATAACAGCAGAAACCGAGTATACCATTATATCAATAACAACCATACGTCGCCGATATTTTTTTACCTTTAACGTGTAATCGTCGATGATATTTTTTAGTTTGGTTTGACACTCACATACTTGAGTGTATCTGTGACGTTGAACGTCGATAAATGACTCTTGATTCATTATACTTATCTAGATAACTAATTGAGGAGTTTCACACACAAATTCCAAGCACCACCAGTATAGTGCTCTGGTTAATTTTTTATCAGATACCTCCAGCAGAAATGTTTCTTCCGCATCTTTATTTATTATAACGGATACAACTCCAGAAAAAGTATCGTTTGAATAACGCCATGGAAATGTAGTAAATATACTGAATTTTGCACTACTAAATACGGACAGTCTGTATACACCAGTGACTTCTGCGGTGTGTTTGAGATTATTATCTTGCAGTGTCCATACTCCTAATCCTGATGCTACTGTGTATACTACGTTGAAGATCTGCTTGTGAGGAATTTTAATAAGATTCGTTTTTTCAATGATATTAGGAATTCCACTAACAATATCTTTGATTTTCATGTTAATGTCGGTAAGTTTTCTGTCAACGACTGGTGGAGTTCCAAAAAGTCATTAATAGATCTGTTTACATTTCTACGAAAATTTAGAAATGTTTGTACATGATTAATATAATCAGTTCTAAATGCAGCAATTCCATCATTGATTGTCGTTAACGAAGTCGTTATTGGAATTTCCTTATCGTCGACGTATTTCTTCGTTGCGGCGTCAAAATCTGTTTCTGGTGTTCTGAGATTATTAATACCATTGTTGTTCATGTCGAGAAATGCACGCATTATACCACCGCGCACTGACACATACTTCGATTCTTGATCATCGACGTATTTTTTTGTTGCTGCGTCTGTATCCGAGGTTGGATCTCCAAGATACGTAATTTTTCTTCCTGACATAATAATGTCACCGGTAAATACATCACCAGTTTTCTTAATATAGTCGTTAACCGATTTACCGGAGTCCTGTATTTTACCTTGATCAGTAAAAATAACGATATTATTAACAACCGCGTTGGGAATTCGTACAAGTGCATCTAGTAGTTGTATGTTACTCGTTTTTAATCGTCCTTGTTTGTCCTGAAAAACGACGACTTCATTTTGATCCACACTTGTGATATTTAATAAATCATCGATTTCATTTCTGAGCTGATCAAGAGTTGCATATTTAGATAAATCGACTTTCTTATCTTTGCGAGTAGATCTTCCATAAATATCTGCCATTATATTTACTGATATCTGTTTAAGTGTTATGACGTAGTGTAGTGAACGCGTGCACGACTTTATGAGGTGGTGCTGTTGATTTTGATACAGCATCAAGCACAGCGAGGGTTTCACGACCGCATATTGGAGGATCAGTTAATTTTTGTGTTGGTAGCGTTGAATACCAGATTGGAATATCTCCGGTAACGTACTTTAAAAATTCTTTTGGTGGTGCTAATCCATACGAATCGAAATAAATAATTCCACGTGGATCAATTGCATATCCGACCCAGTGCGTGCCTGGGCCAGAGTTTTTATCGAGATTAATGATACCGGTTTCAATATTGTTTTTTTTTTTGGTAATTGATCGCGCATAAAAACACCTCTGAAGTTTTTTATATTTAGTTGCTTAGCAGCATTAAGTAAATCAAAATTGGACATGGGTGATATTAGTAAACTGTCCCGGGAAGTCTTAGACCCTTTCCGTACCACGAATACGGGGTCCCTGGTAATCTTAGACCCTTTCCGTACCACGAATACGGGGTTCCTGGTAGTCTTAGACCTTTTCCCTTTTTTTGATTCCTTGTCCGGTTGCTTTTTTTAATGCCATTCCAGCAGCTGTTCCAACAGCACCTAGCGCAGCTGCTTTTGCAACAGCTGGGGCTGCAGCTGCTATTAAAGCTGGTATAGCTGCGAGAAGTGGAAATATACCACCCGATTTAGCAACGTCTTTGATGGCACCCGCAGAAAGATTAAGTTTGACGCCTTTATTTGATTTTTTAGCTTCATTGAAGTTTTTTAACTGACGCTCGGTCAACGATAGTTTATTTGCACCGGTCATCTGTTCTCGCTTTAGCGATATTTTTATTCCACAGTTATTTTTTGACGCTGATTGCAGCTTTTTAATCTGACCAGGAGTCAGACTCACACTAACGTGATGATATGACATTTATAATATTATGAACGATCTAATTACATGTTTAGAAAATATTTTACATGTTTTCTACTGGGGCATCAATAACTCTCATTCGTCCACCAACACCTTCGAGTAACATCGATTTATCGCTGAGTATAACGGCGATTGCTCTGTAATTAGGGATATTTACAGCATCTCTATTAACACGAGCTTGAAAATGTATATCTACAACAGATTGTCTGGTTAAATCTAAATGTTCTAGTGAAAAGTAATAAATCGGATACAGCGATGTAAAATCTAGCTGCGATATTTGTAAACCAGTATCAATGTTTTGATCACGTCCCATGAACGACGTAAGACGATGATATGCACGTGCTACATGATTTTGATCGAAATTTAACAAAATATCCTCGGATGGTTCTTGGTGTCCATTTATCCTTAATGAAACCTCAGAAACACCAAGATTGTCAAATATCATAATACTAAGATTTTGATGGTTTATTCGTGCAGTATTTTGAAACGCAATAAATATATGTCTTGGTGCAGAAACACCTTGCTGAGAAGCTATTTGCCATGTGAATAGACCATTAATAGCGCTATCAACAGCATCTGTGGTCATAGTCAACCATGACAAAGTTGATTTACCGCCTTGACTCATAAAAGATAGCAACCGGTCTTCTTCAGATATTGACGGAGTCATCACTGGCGTCCACAGGGAAAGTTTTGTTAATAATACTATACCAGGATCAGTACCGGGGGGTCGCCAGATTGCATCATTGTCAGTGCCTTTTCGTACTAGTACAACTGTGTTTGGCTCCGAAAATGACTTTTCTAACATTTCTACAGAATCCAAAGATATGTGACAGTGGAATTGCACATGAAAATACTCTTCTATTACCTTTTAACATTGCTCGACGTGATCTAAATCCTAAGTTGAAATCTGGATCAGCACCATGAACCACCGGCCACACATCAGCATCAGCGTTGTTGGCGAAGTTTCTTGGTCGTCTTAGTTCATATTGCCGATGCTCTGGAGAATCAGTTGTATCCTTTGCAAACATCATTGATGGACCAGCTGATCTTGAGTAATCGTCGCTGTATCTTGCATTGGCCTAGTATTGTCGTGGCAACGTCGACGTCTTTCTGAATTGATTCAATATTTTTTCCGTCAATCATGTATGTAGCGCTATCAAATAACGCCATAATACCATTATTAACAAAACCGACACTAATATCAGCGGCATATGCTACTGGTGCTGCAGGAGCAACGTTATTTAAAATTTCACCTTCTACTTCAATAAATGCTTCAGCGGGTAAGAAATATCTGCTTGTATCTTGACCCTGTAGTTCAATTCGTCCACGCTGATCTGGCATTCGTGCGTCATGAGAATAATACTGATAATCGCGCACAGACTCATCTTTGAGAACTGGTGCGTCCATGTCAAACGCGGGGTCAGATATGCGCTTAAACATCTTTATTATTATCGTCTTCGTCTAACACGAAGACCACTTCGAGAAGTGAGACCACTTCCTGCTATCAGACTAGCGGTTATATTTTTTTCTTTTTCCGACATTGGTACATCAGCCAACTCCGCTAGTTTTTGATTAGCGGCTTGATTTATTATTTTACTTACACTTGCGGGCATCACTTCAGTGCTGGCCAATTTCACAGGTTGAGGTCGGGCCGCTTGTGGTCTGCGTATTAATCTTGATAGTCTATCTTTGATTGCTGAAAACGCTTTACTAGCGAGATTACCAACAGCGCTTATACCTTTTTCACGAACAACATCAATAGCTTTCATTCCTAGCTGCTTTGCAATCGGTATTACTTTTGGGGCTATTCTTCTAAACAGACCCTGAACATCATCACCTAGTCCATCTCCGTAGGTCGTTTTGTATACTGGTAATCGAGAGTTTATTACCCTGACCATGGTAGGTCCACGAGTATTGTGTATGATCATCTTATTATTAAGTGACTTTATCACTAATTACATACTTAGTCACTATGATAATCATCGGCGATTTCGTTAATGAGAGACCGATATACATTAATATCCATGATACCGCCTGTAAATAATCGTTTGCAAATATCAGCTGCTTCATTAATGATTTCTGGGGAATTATCACCAGCTCGTTTTCCTCCAATGAGAATTTCTAGTCGATCAACATCAGTAAGAACGTTATTGGGACAAGTAATAAGACCACTTATATCATCAAATTCTTTTTCTTTCTCCTCACCTGGTTTCGGTGGTGCTTTTTTAATTGGTTTCGATGGTGTCTTTGGTGATTGCAATCGTTTCATTGTTTCTTGTCGTTCTTGTTCTCGTTGTTGTAGCTCTTGTTGTAGTTGTTGTGATCGTTGTGGTGATGGTAATTTAAGTTTTGGCGATGATGGTGGTGATGGTAATTCAAATTGTGGTGGTTGTGGTAATCGTTTACTTTGTTCAACCTCTTCTATATATCTATTTACAACCTCATCAAATTTGTTAAATTTTATAATATCTTCATTATATCTGATTTCTGGAATACCAGTATAAACACGATATACATCCCTGATCCAATCGTCAGATTTCAGAGATTTAACGTATTCTGGCTTTACATATTTTTTTCTTTCATAATATCCATACGCGGCAATATCATATAATTGGTTTGGATCCCTGATAGCAGCAATACCTTCAGGTGTAAATTTATCAATTATCTTAGTTCTGGTTCTTGGTGGTGGTGCTTGTGGTTGTGGTGGTGCTTGTGGTGGTGGTTGAGCTGCTTGAATACGACCAGCAATATCAGCAGGCAATGTTGCAAGAGCTTGTTGTGTTGCTTCGGTTGCTGTAACAATTTTCTTCGTTGGTTCGACAATCGGTTTAAATAATTGTTCTGCATCTTCTGCAAATTCCATCTGATACTTCTGACGCGATTGTAGTTGTTGCTTAACAGAATCACGAACAGGTAGATATTTTTTAATTGCCTTTAGTCGCTCTCGAGCTAATTTACCTGACTGTGGTTCTCCAATACTCATTATTGATAATATCTATACTGGCTGTTTAATTTACAGCAGCAGAGAGGGTGAACGACAAAAATTGAGTGACCAGCACGTGAAAAAATCGGAAAAAATCTGGTCAATTAGAGAAGTTTTCATTATTAATGCAAAAACTTCTTTTTCAGCCTTCGTAGGAACCCTTAAATTTCAAAAATAAGGTCTCTGCAAAGTTGTAGGGTTCACCCTCTCTGCTGCTGAGGACGTCATCGTCTCCATATTGGAATTTCATCGAGATTCGAACCAGGGTTTTGTTAGAACTGTTTAGTGATAGGACTTGTATTTTTCAATCTTAGGATTAAATGTTGGATTATATTCACAAAACGTAAGTCCTATTTCCAATTTTTTACATTGTTTTCTAGGGAAATAAATTATTTTGTTAAAATATACAAAGCTTGTTGACTTCACTCTTTTCTCTTGTTATTATTGTACGAACCTACACGTAACAGTTTTGAAATATATATTATAGTTTAATTGCCCTTGCAAAGGATGGATGTGACTGTTAAGAGAGCCTGTTATAGATAGACAGAAACGAAAACCTACGTGCACACAAAATTATATATATATA
>JAECUM010072097.1:0-13864 GCA_016617855.1 Megalonaias nervosa | reverse complement strand
TACCGACAATCAAACAAGCTATTTCAGAAATCGCACCAACAAAAGAAACTCAACGCGCAATGATAACAACGAAAAAAACTTTCATCACCACGAGGATAACAAATTATACAAAAATTAATATCTAAAGTAACAACACCGAAATAGCTTCACTCTCAAAATTTTGTGTAACCTAATAAATAAAAAAATGTCTGTAAAAAATTATCTCGATTTAGCAGAAACTTATGACACAGACGACACAGTAACAGAATTTGAATATGTTGAATATCTCGATGAAAATTCTAAAGAACCTAATAAGGCTGGCCGCAGAACATCTAATACTAGAGACGAGGATGTATTTCTACTTCCTCATAAAGCAATGTTGGAAGTTCGTGGCCGGATTATGACAGCACCTGTCGCACCTGCCGAAATTGCAGCTAACGTAGAAGTAGCTCTTATAAATAATGGTTGGTGTTTATTTAAAGATGCTCGATATCAGCTGGCCAATCAAACTGTCGAAGATATTTCAAATCACTTACAAGTTGCAAGTACAATCTTAAATATTATTTCGTTTTCTGACGACTATTCCAGGTCAACTGCAACTAATATGATGTGGTTTAAAGATACTGGAATTGGTACAGCAGATCTGAAGAATTTATTTCAAGAGGAGTATTTACACATGGAGCTAATGCTGATGCAGATGCTGCAACTGTAAGAGATTTTCTTATTGCTAATGCTGCCAATATTGGTATTGTCCCAGCAGATGCAGCCGCTAATGCAGACGCTACAAGAGTTTCACTTACTGCTGCTTGTGATAATCTTGGTATAACACAACCAGGAGCAGCTGCAGACGGTGTTGCAATGTTAGATTTAGTTAACACGACAGTTAGCGTAAAAAATAAACGTTATAATGAAGGTCATGCTAAGAGAAGGGCACTTGCAACAGCATCACTTCAAATTACAATGATGCTGCCGTTGAGTACAATATTTGGCTTTTGCAGGGACTACAATAAAGTATTTCGTGGAGTTAAACATACGCTTATTTTAGATCGATCAGATCGAAACGACTGCCTGTTTAGGTCAGGTGGGGCTGATGTACAATTTGTCATAAACAAACTTGCACTATGGATGCCAAGAATAACTCCGTCTATCACTAAAATGGCGGAATTAAATGATATGCTGGAAAAACACACAAACAGAATTTATTTTCAGCAACATAAAATATATCAAACAGCAGTTCCGAATACCACAGACTACACATGGCGAGTTACAACAACATCAAGTAAACAAAAGCCACGGCAATTATTTGTTGTATTCCAGCAACAAGCTCGACGTGACAACCAACAACAAAATAATGCGATATTTGATAGCGTTAATGTTAGACGAATCTATGCTAGAATAAATTCAAAGCAATATCCAGAGCGAGCGATAGAATGTAATTTTGCAGATAACGCTAATAAAAATATTACTCGACCTTACATGTACCTGCTCGACGCATTGCAAAAATATCAAGATGTTGGAGGCGGATCTCAGATATCAGTAGAGGAATTTCGTACACTTTATCCGATATTTTATTTCGATGTTAGTAAACATAGCGAGCGAGCTGCAGACAGCACAGCTGATATTGAAATTACTTGGACACTAGGAGCAGCTCCAGTTGCACCACTTTATGTATATGCGTTACTAATAAGCGATAGATTTGTTACAATTGACTCTGTTGGAGGTAAAATGTCAGTCCAAGTTTAATCTGTGATCGTTATATAATGACAAAATATATTGTAAAAGGAATATATTTAACTGATGGTCAAGTCAAAAAATTAGCAGCTGCTGTTGCAAAGAAGAGGCAGGTTTCATTAAAGGTAAACCCTGACACCAAAGGTGTTTCGGTTACTTTAACAAAATTAATGTTAACCAAAAAACAAGTAAATAAATACGAGCGCAAAAAACCTTTTGTTTTAAATTTCAGTGCTGCACAAATAACTGCAATGTCAAAACAAGGTGGTTTCTTCGGTCCGGCACTATCTGTAATGGCCAGAACGTTATTACCTAAAATTTTGCCAGTGTTAGGTACATTAGGATTAGCAGCAGCGTCTGGAGCAGTATCTGGGGCAACGAAAAAGGCAGTTGAAGGTCATGGAATAAAGAAAGTTTTCGTTTAGTTTAATGTTTCGTATGAATGTCGATGGTAACAATTTTGCAAGTTTAATTGTATGTGACTGATAAATATAATGCCAAAACGAAAAACAGTAACAAGAAGAAAACAGCAAAAAGAAAGACGAGGACGAAAAAAAGACACGACAGAGGCGAAAAGGTGGGTTTATTCCAATAGCCCCGTTACTAGCAGGATTGGCAGGAAGTCTATTGCCAAATCTGTTAGGAGTAGGACGAGGACTAATGTTGCCAGTAACAAAGAGATGAAGTCTGCGTTAAGTAATTTTGATATACTTGATAAATTAAAAAAAGTAAAAAATTTCAGTGGAGTTTATTCTAAAGATGAACTTATGGCAATTCCAGAGACGCTAGGTTCGTGTGTTATAAATATACAAGATTTTAATGACGGATCTGGTACACATTGGGTAGAAGTTTTTGATAACAATTATTTTGACTCGTTCGGAATTCCACCAAGTGAGGCAGTAAAAAAATATATGATTAAAAAAAAAAATAGTAAATTATTCGTCTAATCAAATTCAACCAATTGGAACTTCCGCTCGTGGATATTATTGCGTAATATTCATTAAACAGATGACCGAAAATCCAGATTTTTTAAAGTTTATTTTACAATTTGACAAACAACCTTCTCACGCTAATGATGAGATTGCATTAAATTTTATCTAAACTCACTGATATACAATGTCAACATATTGTCTTAAGTGTAAAACTAAAACAGAAAATAAAGATGAAAAAAACAGAAAAAACAAAAACTAATAGAATAATGCTGAAAAGTATTTGTGCAATCTGTGGAAAAAGAAAAAGTATGTTTTTACTAAAAACAAAGTTGTCCGGAGCAGGTTACCCTGACAAGATTATTTTAGTAGACGACTGAAACAATATTACTATAAATCTGAAAAACTTGTCAGTTATTAAATAAATAATGACATGCGAGTGCGATTATGATAGAGATTTATGTCTCGAGCAAAATAAAATTGTTACATATTGTCAGAAATGTAATAACAGAGAAATAATTGGAACAGGTATAGATATACATAAATTAATTGGCAAATTGCCGAAACCAAAAGGCGGTTGGACATTGCCAGGCCATTAATACACTGGACCTTCTAATCCTCTTGATAAACAACTTGATGAAAACGATAATCCGCTGCCAGGACAAGAGCCTTACAATCAAGTTGATGCAATAGCAATGCGCCATGATATCTGCTACAGAGATATTGAACTTCCAGACAGCGAACAAAATAAACACAGCTGCGATAAAGTAATGTTAGACGATCTTCGTGATATGAAACCTGTAAATATGCGAGAACGTGTTGACCGAAGGCTGGTCCAGGGTTTTATTGAAGCAAAATATAAACTTGGTCTCGGTAAAAAAGAATTATGTGATGATCTTGCGTCTGAGCTACATAAACCTAAAAAAAAAAAAAGTTTCCGCGACGTAAAGTTGTCGCAAATGCCGTTGATGATATCTGGGAGATAGATTTAGTTGATATCTCAAATCTAGCTCAATTTAACGTTGGCGCCGATGGCGCTCCAAAGAGATATCTTTTTAATGTTGTAGATGTTTTTAGCAAATATGCGTTTAGTATACCCGTTTCGGATAAAACAGGGACATCGATAACTGATGCACTAAAACAAATAATAACAACTACAGAAAGAAAACCAAATAGAGTCTGGACTGACCACGGAGCGGAGTTTTTTAATAAAAAATTTGAACAATTTTTAGAGCAACATAACATTAAAAAATATGTTACAGGAAATGAGGGAAAAAGCGTCATCGTTGAAAGATTTAATCGCACGCTCAACGAAAAAATTCACAAATATTTGACAGCTAAAAATACGAGTAAATATATTGACAATTTACAAAAAATTGTTGACGAGTATAATAACACGAAACACAGATCCCTTTCGCTAGGCAAAAGGAAAATGTCGCCAAACGACGCGATTGCAAATTCAATATTAGCAAACGAAAATATGTACCGCAGACATAAATTTAAAGTTGGTGATAAAGTTAGAATTTCTTTGACGAAAAAAAATTTGAAAAAGGATATGCTCATAACTGGAGTGAAGAAGTATTTGTTGTTGATAAAGTACTTTTAACAATACCAGTTACATACTCGTTGAAAGATTTATTAGGTGAGACTATAACTGGCAGTTTTTACGAGCAAGAACTTCAGAAAACAGAACAAGACATATTTGTTATTGAAAAAGTTATTAAAAAGCGTGGCAACAAAAATTTAGTCAAATGGCGTGGATATAGCGATAAATTTAATAGCTGGGTACCAACTAAGTCTATTTCATCGACTGCGATCGAAAAATATTATTATAAATTTCTTCGTATTTTATTAGCACGGATTTACATTTTACTGGTTTACATAAAGAAATTAAATGTAATTTTCTTGCATCATCGACTGGCATTAAATTAAATATTATAACAAAAATAAAATCGTATTTTATATTTCTTTGTTGTCCAGTTATTTTTACGTTTAAAAAGGGTTTTATAAGCTGCCAAAATATTTAATGCTCGGCAGCAGTAAAATTAAATATTATTATTTTTTTAGCAATATGGTATTTAACATCATATCGTCCAGTTGTTGGTCTGCTTAAATATTTTTTACTAACAACATCATCATCTTCTTCTTCATAGCTATGCAAAATATCTTTTTCAGTATAACCAGCGAATCTATCGTTAGTAACATTTTCTAAGGTAAAATTTGAAACTGAAACAAAATCTCCCGAATATAGTTTAGCCAGTCTCTCAATTAAGTTCATTATTATAATAATCTTTTATCTAATTAATAAATAATAAGATGTTCGGAGAAATAGAATATCATCAAAGAGTTAATATATTAAATCACAAAGAATTAGCTGAGGCAATTCGAAATTGTTTGTTGGGACATAGCTTTTGTTTTGTTGATGTTATGATAACATTAGGTGATTCTGACAAATTTTTATTAACAGCAGCAGACAAAATAAAACTCGATACAAATAAAATGATAACATTACGATTTAATCGCGACGATGTCATGGAATTTAGTCATAACTGTCTTACTCGAAATGATATAGAAAATATCATTAGTTATCGTATTTAAAACTAAATCTGTCAAATGTCAACATTGACGTTGCTGACTTTTTTACATTATCAGCTACAAATTTTATTGCACGTGGATTAATTTTATGATATTTTGCCGCAGATGCTATTGATCCAAATTTTATTTCTTCTCCAGTTTCGAGATTTATTGAAATTATTTGTCTGGCTGGATTTTTAAAATTAGAACCATCAGAACCGGCTCCACGTCTTGTGTTTTCTTTTGGCGTAACCACATCTAAATTTTCCAAACAATTATCTGTTTTAATACCATTTTTATGATCAACAACTAAACCATTAGGTATTAGTCTGTTAAAAGTTTCAAACACTAAACGATGATATTGATAATGAACAAAATTAGTTTTTGTTCCACGTACATTAACACCAAGATATCCATTTCTTTTTAAACTTCCAATAACTTTTTTTGTTCTTATATGTCTAATAATTCCCTTGTCATTTGTCTCGTATAAATCAAATACTGAATGAGGTTGAAATTCATTTTATAATGATAAATTTTCAATATTATCATCAGCAACTGCGCCATTTACTCGATAAACTCGTTGTCCTTCTGGAATATCGTCGCAAAACAAAGTATAAATAAAATCTTTTCTAAACATTTTAATTCTTTCTGTATTATCGCCATTTACTGAAATTAATACACCAGCTGGTGTTGATATGCCAACAGATTTTTTAGATTCTATATTCATAACAGAACCTAATGCATTTGCAGCATATAGGTTGTACATTGGGTGTACATGATAAGTTTCTTGCTCTTCCGCTGTCATATCGATATATCTCAAAATTTCTGTCATTATACTATAAGGTTTTTCATATCTCTAATTAGGAATATTAAAAAAATTCAATTAAATATAAAATATTACTATATATATAATGTTAAAATTGCGAGATATTGCTAAAAAGAGCATTATCAAATCAGAAAAAATTGCTTCAGCATTTTCTGGTCACGATAATAGTTACAAACTTGATAATCAAAAAATTTTAGCAAATTTTAACTCCACAAGTTTATTTCATCTTTTGCAACCAGTTATATCAAAAGAACTTGCCGCTCATAAAAGTATCAAACTGATAGTCCATTATCATACGATTTTATCAAAGTTACACGCAGTTGATGATATACTTGATGTAATTTTTGAAACAAAAAGTTTTGACAGCGAAATTTCAGAACCATATTTAACAGCAAAATCGAGAAAAATATTAACTGGAACAGACATTGCCATGGTCGCCGATGAAATACATCAAGAAATAAACAAAAAATTAGAAGAATTTACTTCGTCAGGATCAGGTTGGAAATTTGAAATGATAAAAGAAGTTTTATTTCACACAGCAAAATATAACGTACTTCGCGATAGTTTGTACGTCGATCTCCCTCAAAAAATTAAAAACAAAAAATGCTGTATAAATGTCAAAAACAATGATGATAAATGTTTTCAATGGTCAATTTTATCTGCAAAACATTCTCAGTGTGATAATCCGGCAGAATTGAAAAGTATTTGCCATACAAAGACGAACTAAATTTTTTAGGAATAACTTTTCCAGTATCAGAAAATCATATACCAAAATTTGAAAAACAAAACAGTATCTCAGGAAATATTTTCGGATTAGATGAGCGAGAAAACGTTTATCCGAGATATATCTCAGAAAATGCTACACAAAATACAATAAATTTATTATTTTATCAAGGACATTATTGTTGGATAAAAAACTTTAACGGCCTAGTTGGCAGACAGTATAGTAAAAATAAAAATAAAAAATATTTCTGTTATAGATGTCTGCATGGTTTTTCTAGCGATGGAAGACTGCAGGAGCGTCTCAAATACTGTGTCAACGTTGAAAGAATAACTATGCCTAGCGCAAAGGAAAAAATATGAAAATTTAAAAATTATGATCATAAACTAAATATTCCTTTTGTTATTTACGCTGATTTCGAGTGTCTACTCGTTCCTGTGGTTGGAGCAGAAAATAATCCGAATAAATCAAGTACTACAAAAATACAACAGCATATTCCTTGCGGAGTAGCTTATAAAGTAGTTTGTTGCGCTAACGATAAATTTTCAACTCCGATAAAGTTATATAGAGGTGAAAATCCTGCCGTATGGCTATTAAAAAATTTAATAGCCGAACTTAATAAAATTTCTAACAGATTATTTAAAACAGCTCCGATGAAAATAACGTCTAAACAACAACTCGATTTCGATGAGGCATTTAATTGTCATGTTTGTGAAAAGTTGCTGGAAGACTCCAAAGGAGTCCGTGATAAGGTGCGAGATCATTGTCATTTGACCGGCCAATATCGTGGATCAGCTCATAACAGTTGTAATTTTAAATTTCATGCTCCAGATTTTATTCCTGTAGTTTTACATAACTTTCGTGGTTATGACAGTCATATCATTGTAGAAGCTTATGGTGATGAAAATATTAAAGCTAAACTAAAATTAAATAACGTAATAAAATGTATTCCAAATAATTTTGAAAAGTATATGTCGGTGACGCTCGGTAAATTACGTTTTATTGACAGTCTGCAATTTATGGCAGCATCATTAGATGAGCTTGTTAAAGGTTGCAGTAGTTTCGCTAACCTAAAAAGTTGCTTTGGTGAAAACTATATCGATTTCACAAAAAAAGGTATCTTTCCGAACGAGTATCTCGACGATTGGAGCAGATTTAATGAAACTTCTCTTCCCGATAAAGATAAATTTTACTCGCAACTCAAAAATGAAAATATCACAGATGACGAATACAAATATGCACAAGATATTTGGAATAAATTTAGTTGTAAAACATTTGGTGATTATCACGATTTATATTTGAAAACAGATGTATTATTGCTAGCAGATGTTTTTGAGAGTTTTCGTCGAGTAAGCTACAGCAATTATGGACTAGACCCCTGTTGGTATTATTCCTCCCCAGGATTGTCTTGGGACGCTCTCCTAAAAACGAATAAGATAGAACTGGATCTCTTAACATATGTCGATATGTTTAACTTTATTGAAAAAGGTATCAGAGGCGGAATTAGCGTTATAACAAAAAAAATATGCAGTAGCTAATAACAAATATCTGAAAAATTATGATAAAAATCTCCCATCTAATCATATTATTTATCTGGACGCTAATAATTTGTATGAATATGTGATGTCGGAACCAATGCCGTGTAGTGGATTTCATTGGATAACTCCAGATCAATTTCTTAAAGAAACTGAAAAAGATTTACCTAGAAAAATTAATAATGATTTTTCCGATATTTCATATTTTGTTGAAGTTGATCTAGATTATCCTAGTTCGTTACATGATCTACATAACGATTATCCGTTTTGTGCAGAGTCAATGATGATTAATTATAGTTTATTATCGCCTGAACAACGAGCAACGACAACAGCAAAAAATTCGATTGTTAATAAGTTAGTTCCATATTTGTTAAATAAAAAAAATTACGTTATGCATTACAAAAATTTAAAACAAGCAGTAGATGCTGGACTAATTCTGAGCAAAGTCCATCGCGTGCTAAAGTTTAATCAGTCGAGGTGGATTGCAAATTACATTGACTTAAATACGAAAGGTCGTGCTGTGGCTAAAACCGAATTTGAGAAAAACTTTTTCAAGTTAATGAACAACTCGGTGTTTGGAAAGACAATGGAAAACATTAGAAAAAAAGTTTCTATCGAAATTGTTAATGATGTAAGTCGCAGAAATAAATTAGTTAACGATGACGGTTTTGTTAGTATGAAAATATTTAATGAAAATCTTGTTGCAATACAACGATGAAAGACAAATTTAAAGTTAAATAAACCGATTTATGTTGGTGGAGCTGCACTTGATATATTAAATTGGCTGATGTACAATTTTCACTATAATTTTACCAAAAAGCAGTGGCCAGATTCGGAGTTGCTATTTACTGATACAGATTCGCTAGTTTATAATATAAAATGTGAAGATGTCTATCAGGATATTTACAATAATAAAAATCTGTTCGATTGATCAGATTATCCAGCATGTAGTGGATTTCAAGATAATTCGAATAAGAAAGTTATTGGAAAAATGAAAGATGAATTTATGTTTACGCCAGTGAGGGAATTTGTCGGACTAAAGAGCAAAATGTATGCTGTCATATTAGATGACAATAAACTTACAAAAAAGCAAAAGGTATTCCTAGAGGATATGTGAAAAAGATGATGAATTTTGACAATTTTAAAGCAGTGCTAAACAATAGTGTCAGTTTGATCAAAACGAATGTTATCAGAACAAATCATCATAAACTTGAAACTGATACGATCATAAAACGGGGACTAAGTAAATTTGATGATAAAAGATACTGAAGGGACGGAATTAACACACTAGCACTTGGACATTATGCAAGTAATTTTGTCTAAACATCAGAAATAATGTTCGAAAATTTAACATTAGTCGATGGAGTTAAGAGCAAAATAAAAAGAATAATGGTTAATAACCAGCAATTATCATTTGAATTTAACGATGAAATTTCAGGTATTTGTTTTAGTAAATTTGATAGAATCAAACCCTCCCTTATCAGATCAGACGATAGCAAATATTTTAATTATCTCGAAAGTTTGCGATACGAACTTGCACTAAAATAAGACAATTTTCATAATCCGATAAGCCAGGATCAGTATACTAAAATTAACATAGACTTAGATAGGTCGAAGGTTTTTGCAAAAGGTAGCAAGTATCTTCTCAGTAAGATAGCAATGAAAGAACTATTTGGATGTCGTCGTAAAGTATCTGGTGGAATTAAATTTTGTTTGTACAATCATGACAGTACATTGTACTTGATAGCGACCGTTGAAATATTGTGTGTTGGTCAAGAAATATAACTCTGTATACCATATCTGTTTTTAAAAGGGAGATAATACTGTTCCAGCTAAGTTTAAAATCTTTTGTAGTAATCAAAAATAGCATATATACTGTTTCGTATTGTTTGTTTGGCTAATGAAATGTATCTAAAATCTGATGGTAATTTTAAGGCCTACAAATCCTGGTAGCAGTTTTGTATTATAACTAGCAATTCCTCTTGCATAGATAACATAGTAATTGTAGATTCTCGCTTATAAGTTAAGTCCAACTGCGCAAACCCAAACCTATTCATACAGAATATTGATTATTTCTCTGCAGTAATGTAGTCATTCAGCCAGCTCATTAAGTAGTATTCTTGGCAACGGTCGATCTTATATATTGCATAGAGTGAGCTGTCAAAGATAACTGTGTGGTCACAATTCAGTCAACATTAGGATTTCGTTTTTCTGTACAATATAAAATCAAAAATCATGTTTTTTCTCGATTTATTTATAATAATGTTTTCAGAATCAAATCTTTATCTTTTTGTCTGCAGTTTAGCCTCGACTTGTAAGCGAGTGTCATTTAAGTAATGTATATATAACGTCTGTGTATTTCATTCAGCCCACTCGTCAGTATCCTTGGAAACGGTCGATCTTATACAGCCTATGTTTAGCCAACATTAGGATTTCGTTTTTCTGTACAATATAAAATCAAAAATCATGTATTTTTCGATTTATTTATCATAATCTTTTCAGAATAAAAAAATGTAATACAAAATTTCGTGTTTTCAAAATCAAAAAATGGAATGCTGTTTGGTAACTATATAATAATTTTTTAGACATGTACTTATAACGGATAAGAATGCTGGATTCTTATACTGTCGCCCTGAGTTCAGTTCCCGTCACGGACGAAATCGTCGGGTAGGGTTCTGGACTACCCCTCGCCTTTTTTAAAAAGGTGGTGGTGGGGTGTCCGGAGAATTTCCTCGACATCCAACAAACAAAATACACTCTCCCACCATGTAAACACGTGGTGGGTGCACTTTTGCACTCCCGGGTGTTGCCATAGTGGGAGAGTGTACGAAATTTGTTGGACAGAGATAAGGCTCCCCCGCTAGGATAAGTTTATATTGTGTGTTTGTGTCGTCTGTGCCGTCCAAAAAATAAACAGTAGGATGACGTGAGCTCGTGACCTTGTGACCTCACTAAAGGGGTACCCCACACAAAGGCCATTCCGAAAAAACATCGCTAGACTAAAAGAAACCTCATTAGGTGCCTGGCCACAATAAAGGCCTTGGAATAGACAGCCCTCTGAGTTCCTAAAGTTTCGTTTCGGATATTTAGGAATTCGCTGGGGGTAATGTCTTAACAAAACTGAAGAGTCCCGTTGGCCACAAAAAAAGGCCTACATAAAATAGACTGCCCTCTGAGTTTCTAAAGCTTCGTCTCATATATTTAGAAATTCGCCGGGGGGTATGTCTGAAAGAGACTCTTAGAACCTCATTAGGCTTATCTGACAGACCTTGTGGAATGGTAGACCGAACGTCATCCTGCTGTTTATTTTTTATCTTTTAGTTTAGAAATATCATTATCAAATAAAATATCAACCATATTGTCAATAAATGTCATCAAATCATCTGCCCAACCTCTTATTCGTTCGTCATTTTCAATTGCGAATAACCATACTGATCCATATTTTGGTGATATATGGTAACCAACTTTTTTAATACAATCGCTTATTATTTTAGGTTTTATACCAGTATAGCTTGAGGCTGATTTGATTGAATTAAATCTCTTACAAAATTTGTTTTTCAGATCAAATCCAACATGTCGGATTGGATTATAGTGATACATTATATATAATATTTTATTGTTTAATATGAAATTTTGTCTAAACTATAAAAATAATAACATTACTTTTTTTAGCTAATAAGTATAGGGGCTGTAATAGTAGTATAAGTAGTTGAGTTGTTCCTAGCCCAGAGACCCCCTACCCTGGACAAAACATATTTTGTCAGAAATATGAAAGTCATCATTTTAAGCTAAAAAAGGATGCTGACAAAAATTTTAACGTATAAAGTTTTGGGGGTGGGGGCCTCTGGGATCAGGAACCTCAACTACTTATACTACTATATTCTATATTTAGCAAGTATATAATAAAAATTTTAATTACAGTTGCTGATTTTGATAGGATTATTGTTACGTATATGTAATTTAACTTCTTGTGTGTTAGTTTTAAATTTATTTTTTTATTTTATTTCATTTCATTACATGTTATTGTAATGATAACTTTATTCACTGGATTTGACATTTTTCCGGAAAATTCAGTTCATGCCTGGTAAATAACCAATATTGCTACATTGTAGTTTTAGCTGACCTAGTTCCTGACCTTGTTTCAGAATTGGTAAACAACATGTTTTTATTTTTTTCCTAGAGTGAAAGTCATGGGTCGTAATCAAGGTCATATTTGGCTTGCGTGTCAGCTCTGTTGTAAACAACTTTTTAAATTTTTTTATTGTTGAATCTTATAGTAAGATTCGTTCAGCAGAATCGAATTCGTCCATGGCGGACATATGATAATACTACCTTTCTCAAAAGAGAGTGATCACGTAACCTATCAAGTGGTCCTTTCCGCATTGTAGTTGGAGTTAATGTGATGTTTCATAGTGTTTTTTAGTCAGTCGTAATTCATACCTTCAGGCTCAAAGGTATTTATTTTGTTGGTGCCAATTTGAATTGAGATTTTCTTTAAAATAATTCGTTTTCCCTGGAGACATTATCTAGTGTACATCATAATTCTTGGACAAAGACAGTAGTGAAGGGGGGCAATTTAGCGTGAGTGGGAAAATACATTACAGGCACACCCCACCCCACCCCACCTCGGCACTTTGGCGTAAAAAAATCCCCTGCCCTACTTTGGCGTCAAAATAAACCCTGGGCCACTATAGCGTCAAAGGAAAGTTGGGTTATGTATAGGGACAATAAGAATGGAACAGGTAGGGTGACGTCACGGTACTGGTAACAATGTTGCAAGTGGCTGACCTGAATACGCACGGCTACCTAGGTAGAGACAGATACAATAGAGACAGAGACATAGAAACATGGTTAGAGACAGAGACATATACAACACAGTCATAGACTGATGAATATCAATCTATCATACCTAAATTATACAACAACTAAAATAATTTTTAGGCAAGAAAAAGTAAATCTTTTTGAGACATAGGAGTGGCCCTGAAAAGGGCCTTTGGATTTCTTATTCTTCTTCTACGTTCTTCTTTTCCTCCACCAACTTCCTATTTTCTCTCCTACATTCTTCTTTTTCTTCTCTTGTTCCTTCTTCTTCTCCTCCTCCTCTTTTTCCTCTTTTCATTCTCCTCTTTTTCTATATTTTCATTCCAAGCTCTCATTCTTATTCTATCATCTTCGTCCTCCTTCTCCTTTATTTGTTTCATCAATTCCCTTATCCTTTCCTTCATCTCCTTTAAATTGTTTATCTCCATCTTTAGCCTGTGTGGACTATACTCATCGTACTGCATCCTCACCAAAAATTCCTCCAACATCCCCATGTCATCAACTGCCTCCTACAGTGTCTTAATTGTGTCTATTTGTTAGAAGCCATTTTTTGGAATATTCAGCGTTGAATGGCGCGAATGACGACTGCTATGATTTATATACTTGAAGCACGGACGTGAAGGAAAACATCCCTTACACTCACTTCACATATTATATACTATCCACACAGATGGGAAGAGAATAAAAAACACACCAATATATACTATCCACATAAACGTATGCGAACGCACACAAACACACCATATAT
>JAECUM010072081.1:0-10797 GCA_016617855.1 Megalonaias nervosa | reverse complement strand
ATGTGTGTGTGTGTGTGTGTGTGTGTGTAGTTAAAGGTTTAAATTAGTTTAATTTTGCACTTGAAAATGTTTGTAATTGAAATTTAATTTGTCTCAAAATATTAAGTTAAACATGTTTATGAAATATTTTTATGGTCAATCTGGAATGGGTTGCCATGTTTAGGTTATGGGTCTATGTAGTTTGCTCAAAAACGAGATGTAAACATTTGGTATTTTGCCAACCATTGAGTGTAGTGAGACTAATATTCATGTTAGTATTGATTACATTTCTCTTAACTAATTACATAATTAAATATTAGTAGCACTATAATTTCAATTTTTGTAATTGCTATTATGTTCAACAGTTTGTCAACATAAGCATTTACGTGCTTATATAATACATATTACAGTTAAAACAAATATTGCGTGATTATCCAAGTTTATATGTGCAACTTTAGACATAAATTCAACAGGGCAATTTTTAAAAAATGGAAAGGTAGAAGAGAGCAAATATACATCATGTTTGTAATTACCTACTCTCAGAATAATAGTCTGTGTAGTACTTTAAACGCTTCATAAGCATAGTTCGCTATTTAACATGTTACGTTCTTATTTATGCAAGTTCACAATTCAATTTACTTGTGAAAGGGTGATCTATTCCAAACGTACATTCGGAAATGGTTTATGCGCAACCTATTATACACTGGGCGTACTTACGAAAAACGGATTTTATCTTAATCATTATGGGTGACATAATATCATACAACATATTTAACTATTATTGATTCTATTGCTTCTCCAAGTCCCAGTTCTTAGATTATGAGAAGGCACGTTGAGTGTTGGCAAAGCTAATTGATGCCTATAGTTAATAAAATATTTCAAATAGTATTTGAAGCCAATGTCTGTTTTATTTGTTAATGTACAGACCGTTTATTAGAATTTTACAATTTAGTATTATAGTCTTACAGAATACCATCTATGCCCCTTTGTTTAACACTAGAATATATTTGGAGCAATTTTTCAGAATCAGGAAACACCCACACATCATTATAACCTAATGTGTTTAAAGTTTCCTTTAGGAGCGTAACCAAATTTATACGATTATAAGATTTATTTTCAACCTATAAATGCCTATAAGCTCTGTGCAGTTATTATTATTGTAGTATACTATTAGCAGCACTTTAAGTCTATACCAATCATTCACGAACTTAACCTTTACTCTACGTTACCTTAATCCTCTTCGCGCCTGGATGGCACATAGGGCGTCCACCGCTGCCCTCCATTCTTCGCTGTCCTGTGCCACTTTCTTTGCTTCTCCCCACGATAGTTTCACGGTTTTCAGCTCGGCATCGAGTGTTCTTCTCCATGTGTTGGCAGGGCGTCCTCTATTTCTCTTCCCTTGGGGATTCCACTCTAGGGCGTGCTTCGCGATGCTACTGCTGCCTTTTCTCCAAGTGTGGCCCACCCATCGCCAGTTCCCCATTTACATCGACATCAGAAGACACTTTTAGTACATAAAGGAAATATGTTAAAAACATTCGTTTTACACGTACAATGGCGTCAGTTTGGAGAAGAAAAACCTATAGTGGATGCGTCATTTAACACTGGAACAACAAATATATCAAAAACGTTTCAAACATTAACTATAACTTCAGTAACATATATTCATCTTACACATACGCATATTCACTGCATTTAGCGCTTTATAACCCAATGTTTGTTCAGCTTTATAGAACTTTCCAGTTCTCAAGAAAACAAAATCAAGGTAATTAAAATTCCACCAGCCTGAAGTATTTTCGTTGTATTCTTCCAAGTTCCCCATATACATCGACATCAGAAGACACTTTTTGTACATAAAGCAAATATGTTAAAAACTTTCGTTGTACACGTACAATGGCGTCGGTTTGGAGAAGAAAAACCTATAGTGGATGCGTCATTTAACACTGGAACAACAAATATATCGACAATGTTTCAAACATTAACTATAACTTCAGTAACATTTATTCATCTGACACATACGAATATTCACTGCATTTAGCGCTTTATAACCCAATGTTTGTTCAGCTTTATAGAACTTTCCAGTTCTCAAGAAAACAAAATCAAGGTAATTAAAATTCCACCAGCTCAATGTTACTCCCTCTATAATACCATACTTCGTTTATAGTCCGTTGACACATTCAAGCCTGAGCTGACTTATTCTGCATGTATCCTTTTAGAAGATGATCAGTATCTTCAGTATGCTGACCCCTGTAGAAATCTTTCCACTTTGAATAAGAAAGCGTACGATAACACCTGATACTTGGTAATGTGCCTTAATGTACTATAACCGCACTGTCACCCCTAAGAATCCTTGGGTCATTGGAAAGTCGGCTTGAGTTCTGCTGGGAGAAATGCATGTACGTAACATAGAGCAAAAATATTACGTGGCCTCACCCTTGATAGTTTACTAGGATTCCTGTCCATGTTTATCATGGTGAGGTTCAAATGTAAACATCCTTGATATATGTACAATCACACTAAGATGGTGGAAAGCAATCTATTGCGACAGCTATTGATTCATAATTTCAAACCATCATATTCCAAGCAAGTAAACCTATGGATACGTGACAGATTTTTGAAACCTTTTCTTTTCAATGTGGTCAAAATATAACATTCGAATAACTGAAATAGCTGGCCTGAAATTAAGACTTGCTAGTATACTGATAAGCCAAAACATAAAAACAACAAAATATAGGGATGTAATAAAGTAATGCTGGCATGCATTACAATCCGGAAGATGCAGAAAAGAACATAACTTTATTGCTAACTCAGGTCTTACAAGGGATACGATAATATATACACATATAAATTACTGATGTTAGTGGCATAGCGAATGGGTACAACAACATTACAATGGTGTTGGAACAGCGGCTAGAGTACAAATACAAATTACTGATGCTGTTGTCATATCGGCCAGAGTACAAATACAAATTACTGATCGTGGTGGCATAGCGGATTAAATACATATACAAATTACTGATGGTCGTGACATAGCGGCTCGATTGCAAGTACAAGTTGTGGCACAGCTGACAGAGAAAAGTAGAAACAGAACGATAGAAAGCGGTATTTTCTGGACAATATTTGCGAAATAATTAATGAAATTGGGTACGAGATTTTGACCTTTTGTTATTCCACAATGGTATAAATCTAATTCTGTTTCATTGATACACACATGACTTAACTTAAATACTTCTTATTGCCTAGAGCACTTTACCATGAATAATATTTATTTCTTTTTGTTAAGAGAGGCATGCTATTGAAACAGTGTTTAGTGCATTTTTAAAATCCACACATGCAGAAAATAATTATGTAAAAGCTTCGACGAGTTTATGTAGATCAAACATGTTGTCTAGAGGGGAATAACCTATTCTAAAACCGACTGATGTTCTGTAACGTATGGACGTCCCTCAATAATCCACCAATAATCAACCAATTAGTATCTCATTTTCAGCAGGTAACGTTGCAATAAAGTCATCTTAATTTAAATCAAGAACCCGACTAATATCTTTGAAGTGCTAATCAAACGCGTTAATATCTATATCAGGAGTACGTTTATTTCTTCCAGTGCTATTAGTTACTTTTCAAGGTTGTTTTCAGTTTGACTTAAAACGCTTTCCTAATTTATCGCTAATTTTAGCGTTGGATTTCAAGCTGAACATGCATATCCTTTTATAAAGTCAACTTACATGCTTTAGCACAGATTCTGTTAATGTCGATCAGGGTAATCTTATTTTGTAATACTTACGCCTGGCACTTGCCTAACCGTCTGTAATGCGTGTCGCTAACGTCACAAGATATTTCTCTAGAACCAAAGGTTTCCTAAGCCAATAGCTTAAATAATCATTGGAAATCATACCACAACCTCTAACAAATATCTACTAATCTTGATAATTAACAACTAATAATTCTTTATGTTATATTTTCAATAAGTCTGAACTTTGCTCCTTCAATAATGTTTTACAGCGTTTACTTTTTGTTTTATGCAGTCTTATTCATAGTTTAATACAGTTTCAATGTTCTGTTCTTTAAGTTATTATTAAGAAAACTCACTGGTCAATATGCATCAGCGAATAATGATTAAAATTCATGAAAATAGAGACCTTCTCAAAGTATTCAACCGATGACATGACATTATCAAGGATGTATGCATTTAACGCGTGAACGTCCATTCAGATAAATATATTCAGGGAACTACTCATTTCATTTAGGCTATAGGGTATCTATTACTAATTGTTTCTACGGAATTTCGAAAGCGTGAATACAAAATTTATATATGGTAAAAACTCATTTAAAGTTTAAACTGCCATTAACGTTAATGAGTAATTTTATTTTAACTTTCAAACAAACGATCTATAAATGGTTTATCACACAGATGGATAACCCATGCCGGCAAAAGAAGAGTGTCTAAAAACTTATCATTTATTTTAACTGTTGTAAAAATAAATAGAGCTCTCTTTAACATTGATAGGATTCAATATCTTTTCACTGTCCGTCAAGAAATCAATTTTAAAACTTTTAAGTGCCCAAGAACTCACAGCGTGTTGTCAGAGAGAACTAATCCGATCTTTAAATTAGTGAGAGAGCCCAAATTAGAGACCCACTCAAGGTGTTCAATTGATGACAAATCATACTTACAACTCGTGCATCTTTACAGTGACCTATGTCTCAGACTTCTGTCCATATATATATATATATATATATATATATATATATATATATATATATATATATATATATATATATATATATATATATATATATATATAATCTATATCCATGGAGTTTCGAACTCAAGGGGTGCACAAACTATCAAGGGTAATTATTGATGAATTTAAATTGTTATTAATGCTAATGAGACATTTAAGTCTAATTTTCAGGCGAATGATGTAAAAATATTCCTTGACACAGTTGGATAAACAAAGCAAGGTAAAGAAGACAGAGGTTCTATTTTAATGCTGTTAAATATAATGACAGAGTTTATTTTCCAAAATACTATCTCACTGTCCGCAAGAAATCGATCGGACAACAGTTCAGTGTTCCAGCACACGCCGTGAGTTTTCAGGCACATCTCAGCCTACCTTTAAATTTGTGATAAAACCCATCCATACCTTAACAGTTCCAAGTCCCAGTCCAGGCACTATCCAAACCTTTCTGCATTATGCAACTGAGATATCATTCGTCAATTCATTATTTCAGTCATTAGTGGAGGTTTGATGGATAAATATATCAACGTAAGAATAATAATGACTGAACAGGATAAATAGTGTTTGCTTTATTCATTACCAAAACCTCTGAAGTATGTTAGGTACTTTAGTCCACCATTCAGACTTTGAAGTACTTTTACATATCGACATATGCGTAATTTCTTTAGAAAATGAACATAGACCACAATTATTAACGAAGGACGTCCATCTCGTCTTTTGCGTGTTTCTCAGTCTATCTATCTATCTATCTATCTACCTATCTATCTATCTATCTACCGCCGAGACCATTTAGGAATCGATGCTTACAGACAAGACAGTGTGTACCGTTTATTCGAAGAATCGGGTGAGAATCTCCGTAAAGTATGAATTAATAATTATATAACCTGCATGATAATGCTGTTCACTTGTATTTATTAAATCCATGTTAGTAACGTCAAGCATTATACTGTATAATCCATGCGTAAGCACATCATGACCTGTTTTGTGTATATTTGCAATCCTCCATAATTATTTAAAGATACCTTGATTTCTGTCTTTGGAATGAAGAATGACTGTGTAGAAAATTAATTGCTAGCTCGACATGTGGGTGCATGTATGCCTATACCTATACATTTTTGGGTCATGTGAGCATGGTCTAGATGGTATAGGGATCGGTGCTTACAGGCAATGTGATTGGTGCCGTTGTTCGAACTAAGGTAGAGCACAAATTTAAAATTCTCAAACCTGAATGACATTGTTACTTGTCTATCTGTTTATCTATATATCTATCGATCTATCTATGCATCCCTCTATTATATATATATATGTAACGCCTTTGGAGTGTTGTCTGTCTCTGGGGTATTGGCATCATCTGTTGTGGCTGTGCAGGCCGATGCGCGAGTGACAGTCCCTATTCCAGTTGGTGGAGACGTACTGGGAAGGATGAGTTGCTTGAGTTGCTGCTGCACTCTTCTTTCTCTCGCGTTTCTCTGCGGCCTGCTGAACTCTCCTCCCATCAGCGACTGCTATGCCCTTGCTGACCGTCAGTCTCCAGGTGTCTCAGTCCTCGGCCTGCACTTCCCAGCTGTCTGGTGAAATACCGCCTGCCTTCATGTCCCTCTTGCACACATCCTTGAAGCGGAGTGGGGGACAGCCGACTCTTCTGGTGCCAGTGGCCAACTGGCCATATAGGATTTCCTTTGGCAGCCTCCCATCCTCCATGCGTCGGACGTGTCCCAGCCATCGAAGGCGGCGTTTCCTCAGCAGGGAGTACATGCTTGGGATACTTGCATGCTGAAGGATCTCGCTGTGTGGGATGTGGTCTTGCCAGCTGATTTTCAGGATGCGTTGTAGGCACCGTATATGGAAGGAGTTGAGTCGACGCTCTTGCCTCATGTAGGTGCTCCAGGTCTCACTTCCATATAGGAGGGTGCTCAGAACGCAGGCTTGGTAGACTTGAGTCTTGGTGTGCACTGTCAGCGCGCTGTTTTCCCACACCCTCTTTGTTAGTCGGGCCATGATGGTGTTTGCCTTTCCAAGCCTTCTCTCCAGCTCCACATCCACATCAAGCGAAAGAGTGTTGCTGATGGTTGACCCCAGGTAAATAAAGTTGTTGACTACTTCCAGGGTGGCGCCGTCGATTTTGATGGAGGGGGGCAGTGGTGACATCTTGAGCACTGACGTTTGCCTTTTTGAGGCTGATGGTGAGCACGAGCTGTTTGCAGGCATCGGCGAAACGGTCTCCCAGTCTCTGGAGGGTATCATCGGTGTGGGTCACAAGAGCCGTGTTATCAGCAAAGAGCATCTCCCTGATGAGTACTGACCTCACTTTGGTTTCGAGCGCAGTCGTGCCAGGTTGAACAGCCTCCCGTCGGACCTGGTGTGCAGATATACGCCATCAGTGGACGTGCTGAAGGCGTGGTACAGGAGCAGGGAGAAGATGATGCCGAAAAGGGTTGGTGCCAACGCGCAGCCCTGCTTCAGGCCGCTGTTTATGGGGGAGGAGTCTTAGGTGGATCCATCATACAGGACTGTACCCTTCATATCGGTATGGAAGGAGATTATCATGCTGCGGAGTTTTGGGGGGCAGCCGATCTTCCCAAGAAGTTCAAATAAGCCCTTCCTGCTGACCAGGTCGAAGGCCTTGGTGAGGTCGATGAACATTATGTAGAGTGGTTGACTTTGCTCTCTGCTTTTCTCTTGGAGTTGTCGGAGGGAGAAGATCATGTCTGTTGTCGACCTTCCTGCTCTGAAGCCGCACTGGGATTCCGGGTACACGCGGTCCGCCAGCAGCTGCAGCCTGTTGAGGAGGATGCGGGCAACCACTTTGCTAACGATGCTGAGAAGCAAGATTCCTCTGTAATTGTTACAGTCACTGCGGTCTCCCTTGTTTTTGTAGAGGGTCACAATGGTGGCGTCTCGCAAGTCTTGGGGGACTGCTCCTTCCTCCCAGCAGAGGCAGAGTAGCTCATGCCGCGGCTGTAGCAATGTCGGTTTCCCACGTTTGATGGCTTCTGGCAGGATGCTATCGCTACCTGGTGCTTTGTCGTTTGGGAGGGAGTCGATGGCTTTGCTGAGCTCCTCTAATGTAGGCATTTTGTCGAGCTCCTCCATAGTGGGAAGTTCCTGTACGTTGCTAAGGGCCACATCGGTGACTGACGTTTCTCGGGAGTACAGCTCTGAGTAGTGCTCCACCCATCTGGTCATCTGTTGCTCACGGTCTGTGATCTTCTCTCCCGTCAGAGATTTCAGGGGGGCAACCCCTTTCACTGTAGGGCCTAGGGCCTTCTTGATGCCACTGTACATGCCTTGGATATTTCCTGACTCGGCACTGCACTGGATTCCTCCACACAATTGCTGCCAGTACTCGGTTGCTGACTGTCTAGCGATGCGTTGGGTGGTGCTTCGTTTTCTTCAGAGGGCAGCAAGCGTGCGTTCATTGGGGCATTTTTTTGTAAGCTATGAAGGCTTCTCGTTTGTCCTCGATTACTGGTTCCATCCTTGAAAGGTGTGCGTTGAACCAGTCTTGGTGGGCCGTTCCTTCTTGCCAAACGTGGACATGGCTGTGCTATAGATGGCGTCCTTCATCGCGTTCCACTTGGCTGTGGCATCGTGCTCTGGCAGGTCCTGGAGATCTTGATCCAGGGCGGACACATACTCCTCCACCTTGGAGGGGATAGACATCTGCGCAGTGTTGATGCGAGGGCGACCTTTTGGTTTGGAGCGGTGTAGTCTTCGTGACTGTAGTCGCACCCTCCTGCACACAAGGGCGTGGTCGGAGTCGCAGTCTGCACTGTGGTAGCTTCTGGTGGAGAGGATGCTGTTCAGGGCAGAGCGCCTGGTGATGACCAAGTCGAGTTGGTGCCAGCGATGAGACCTTGGGTGTTTCCATGACACTTTGTGTTGTGGCTTACACTTAAAGAAGGTGTTTGTAACGCACAGGTCATGGTAGGTGCACAGCTCCAGCAGTCTTTGACCATTTTCGTTGGTCTTTCCAGTGCCATGATGTCCGAGTCAGGTAGGCCATGACTCGTGGTCAGCACCAACTCTAGCATTGAAGTCGCCGAGGAGGAATAGTAACTCGTCCTTAGGGCATCCTTTGATCTGTTCGTCTAGCTGCCCATAGAACTGATCCTTTATGTCTTCTGGAGACGTGAGGGTGGGGGCATAGACACTGAGGATGTTGCCAGGACCTGAAGCAGTGGCAAGGCGGATGGACAAGAGACGTTCAGTGCCCCTGAGGGAGGCTCAACCGAGGCCAGAAGGGTGTTTTTGATGGCAAAGCCAACTCCGTGCTGGTGGGGCTCCTCAGGTTCTCGGCCCTTCCAGAAGAAGGTGTAGTTTTCTACTCTGAGGGAGCCGCTGGAGGCAAACCTGGTTTCCTGGAGGGCAGCTATGCTGACATTTAGTCTGGTGAGCTCTCTGTCGATGATGGCTGCCTTCCTGGTGTCGTCAACCTCCCTGAGGTCGTCAGAGATGCCTGTGCGCATGGTGCGCACGTTCCAGCTTGCGAATAGAAGAGCTGGAGTCTTCTTTAATGGTTTCTTGTTTCTTTTGTCTGGTGCGGTGTTTCCGTCTGCTTGTCATGCTGAGCAACTCACTGAGCACCAGGCACCCACTGAAGCAGGCAGACGTTGGCGGACCAGCACTTTACTGACCGGGGGCTGCCCGGCTTAAGGCGGGCGGTAGTCGGCCAGTGGGACTCGATGATCCCTCCCACCGTCGAAGCTGACCCGTGGCGCCCCTTCCCTCGTTAATCAAGTGGGACTTATAACCCGTAGACTGCCAGCTTCCGTGTTGTTACCTCGCTCAAGGGCGAGGCTGGAGTGCCCTCTCCATGGCGCAAGCCCGGGCGTGTAGTATGGAGATCCTGGGCTGCCCAGACGTCAGGATCCCCCTCTCGTCCTTGCTGGTGGGGTCCAAAGGAATGCTGAACATGACATTTGGCACCAGTTTGGATGCAGGAGCTGCCGGAAGGAAGTCGTAGTTGACACCCAGCCGCCTTAGGGGCTCCACTCCGGATTTTCTGTCTGGGTTTACTCCCGTAGCCTTCCTTCTCCCGAAGATATCCACAAGGCAGCGGAGCCATCATCCAATGGCACTTCGTTGGTTTCGAATTGGAGTTTCCATCTCCTAGACGAACTGCCTGACAAGGCTAACGAGCTCCATCTGCCCGGGTTTGGAGTCAGAGTTTTCCTTTTCTTAGACTGGCTGCCTGCCAAGGCTAACGAGCCCAGTCTGCCCACCCAGTTATACCGTCGGGCACTCGGTCGCGCCACACAGCAGGCTATGTGAAAACAGGGGGCCCCACATGAAGGTGCTGCTGTGGACATATATATAAATATATATATATATATCTAACTAGCCTGAGCGCTTTCGACTTTTATAGAGTCTTTTTCAAAGGCAGATACAAAACATAGACAAGAAAAACAAACAAAACACAAAAACCGTTGTGTTTGCAAAACTTTACATGGCTGTTTGTACGGGAATTAAAGCTTTAAGTTTATTATGTTTTAACTAGTTTATTTCAACTTGTTGCGGATGCTTGAAAATATTTTTATTGTCCTAGAAATCGACAAGCCATGACGACATCTGTTGTTTTATGTTCATTTTAGGTAGGCACAAATTATATCCCAGTTCTTTCATTGTCATAGTAGTAACTATCGGCTATTAAGCAAATTTAGAAAATGATTTAAAAGAAAATGTGTCGGCTGCAAAAAATAACTAATTTCATTTGTGCATGGCTGTACAAGAGGGAAAACATTGGAACGTATACACTAGCACGACATAAAATGCAGAACTGAAAGGGTGTTAGATCACACCAAAGGTAGATCGTGCCAAACGAGGCTGATATTCTAAAGAACACAAATCATATGGCGAATAACAGTCCTTTCAATTGCACTGGATCCAGCATGGGATCACGTTGGTCAGAGATTCACTAAGATAAATGAAATAAACTGACAACGAACAGTGCAAAACTAGTATCTAACTAGCCTGAGCGCTTTCGACTCTTATTGAGTCCTTTTCAAAGGCAGATACAAAACATAGACAAGACAAACAAATAAAATACAAAAACCATTGTGTTTGCACAACTTTA
>JAECUM010072075.1:0-13213 GCA_016617855.1 Megalonaias nervosa | reverse complement strand
AAAAGAAGAACATTTACATAAACCAAAAGCATGCTTCCAGGTAGTTCTAGATACCAGGGTTGTTGATGTTTCACTGAATGTACGTATTAAAATGACTGTGGGTGATCACTTATTTCTTTTTTATGAAGACCCTGATAATGCAACAAAAAACGTTAGCTCTGCTCCTGTCATTCAGTCTTCTAGGACCAGCATTGCAAGAGCTTGTGGTGACTCACATGCACGTCTAGGTAGTTTCCGCTGTGCTCACGGGTTTCTTTCACCTTAATTAAACACGAGGGTTGTTGAGATTTTTATTTTAAAAAAAAAAAACAAATGGTAGAGCTTCTTGCACCATTCCTTGTTAATGAATCAATCCAATTGTTTATGCTCTACTGGCAATGCACTAATCAGGCAAGGCTGTAAGAAATACCAGTATAATAAAAATGACAGGAAGATATTAATAATTACAATTAACAGGGAATAAGTGGGTTTTCTTTCTATCAGGAAACCTGGTTGTTCAGATATGATGATGATGGTGTTGATGATGGTGATATTAGTAGTAGTAGTGGTGGGGACGGTATGAGATGGCAATTATGCTGATGATACGACTTCCTTATATATTCTAGCTTTTCTTAATAACTGAGTGAATAATCACAATTTAGATTAAAATCATTGTAATTTTACATAAGCAATTTATACTGATTAAAATTGCAACTTATAATACGGTATAACAAACTTGAAAATATTTGAATCATTAGGTTTTGATTCATGCGGTCGATCAAAGTTCCAATGTATAGATAACGCCTGTGAATCTGTAATGATACAAATTGAAATTGATACGTTCGGCATGTTAAAACATACTGGGAATTACGTATCAATGCAGAGATACGGGACAGTTTTAATAACTCTGTATTTTACTATTTAATACAGATTTTATTGTTACATGGTATTCAGATTTCATTTAATTAATGCAGATTACAGTAAATATACTTACATCTGTGTTTTTACATAGCTTTGAAACTGTAATGTAATCGCATGAAGCCTGGTTAAATTTTCATATCATTTCCTTATGATCTGTTTTTCAAGGTATTATATATATATTTCGTATGAAAATTTCATTTAATAACATATGACAAGATAGACATGTGAACAATATATTGATACCAATTACTTAGCACATGTAAGTTATATCCCATTTAAAGACAGTCCTTGCTTTCCACTTTTTAGTTGCTTGGTTGGCTGGATTGTAGGGGCACTTTTAACACAATATTGGCTATATCATGTCGTGGAAATGGGAGACAGGTGCCTATAATTTGTACTAGTTGTATTGAGTTTCGATAGCAGTTAGAGTTATTGATTGCATATTAGTATTCTCTGCAGACTTATTTTCCACAAATCAAACTGTAGTTGTTAAACTCGAAACAAAGGTAAAATTTTATTATTAAGTTTAATTTTTGCTAGAGTAATATATTTATTTATAACATTAGTAGATTTAAGTAAGTAGTCATTAATAATGGTATTTTGAAAAGTAGCATATATGTTAAAAAAAAGTGAGTAGCTCTTCATGTAACCTCTTTATTATAGAATGCTTCTTATTCAGAACATCTTCAAGAATCCCTAAAGCAAATGTCTATAGTTGTCTATAGAGGATAAATATCGCATGATGACAGGGGATATTTGTCCCAGAAATGTTCACTGCTCCCGCTAAGGATGACTGCCTTATGGTGTCCTTGGGAAAGGCAATTAGTTCCCATTCCCTCAGCATCAAAGAGCCATTATTGTTTTGGAAATGCAATCAGAAATCAAACAAGAAACCAACAGTTTATATTGTCAAACATTTTAATTATAACAGAATATTTTCAGTAGGAGCTCAAAAGGGCTTTTTGATATTGGTAGCTGAGATATATCAACTCCATCTCTACCCCACGACTTTATTACTTTTACCTCAATCATCGTCAAACGTGCGTGCGCTATGGGGCAGAAAACAATAAAAACAAGTAATGACGCTAACGACAAACCAACTCAGCCACATCAACACGTCGCCACTTGCTTTGCAGCGAATTACGGCTAGTTCCTGTATTTTGTTGTTGGTTTGTTGAGGTGGCCCAAAGGTGAACTATAGTTCTTTACTTTAATGATTTTCTACGAAGCAAAAAAATTAACATCTTACTAATGTGCTTAAGTATCTGTCCAAGACAATGTTTACTTTAACGATTTTACGAAGTAAAAAATCTATGGCTTGCTAGTGTGCTTAAGAATGTGTTTACTTTAATGATTCCATACCTGTGAGCATTGGCCACAGTGACCCGATTTTGTTTGCCTGTAAAACAATGTCTGTTTCGGTCACTGGCCCCTCAATTTTATATCGGTCCACGAAATCGCATGTGGATTTTCCATTTCCGCCTACACGGTGTCGAACTCAGATATGCCGCCGCAAGAAGTTCTAAATAGACATGTATTCGTGAATGCAGCCGAGAGGAGTTTATTTTACCAGAGCCACCAGTCACACAACTTATTAGTGATATGGCTCCAACAACAATTCCGACTGGTGTGCCTATAATAGCTAACGTGGTCGTGATTCCCGAAACACAAAGACCAACGGTGGCTGCCGCGGTCATGCAGAAAATAACATCTACGACCATGCACCGGCGTTTATATTTCTGCAGTGGCGAGGGTTTCTTGGTGATTTCATCTTACAGCGGTTGTTCCTCTTTGACTATCTTCTCGCGTCGGTAACTTTAAGGGTCTATCATAGTTCTTCTATTAATAATGTGATCGCGAATTATAATTGCACGAAAGGCTGGTCTTTATCAGGTGTAACAAGCACACACACACTTCAAGCCAATTACTCTTCTATACTGTACAACTGTCATACAATTATCGAAAATCTCTGCCTGGGCAATATTTAAGTCACCCGCGATTGTGCGTTCTGGGGGCCTGGTACCATGTTCATATAGAATCACACCAATACGCCATTGAATGGTATGTGAAGAGATTGTTCTCGTCTTCACCCAATAATTGTTACACGAACAAATGCGTCCATGTTAAATAACAGTCGAGATTTCTCTCTTCTTGGCTGAGTTAATATAGGTGCTACATAATCAACGGGGGATACAACCGGGTGGATTTGTTGCTGAATTGCACTTCACCGTTGTTGAAACATAAGTGTTTTTCATGCCTGACTGTGCAGTGAACGACCGAGCGTTTGCACGTGCAGTACAATAATTCCAAGATCTCTTCGAGTTGGTATTGGTACATCAGGGTGATCCCATCTGTCGATGTCCCTTAGCAGGCTTAAATTTCAGTGTATATAAGGGTTTAACAATGCTATACGTTTTCAGCAGATATTCGTCAGCAAGAGGAATGAAATTGCTATCAATGTTAGCATCCGATTCCCCCTCCCCCAGGCCCCCCTTCCCCTGTCGGCAAATTCCTCAAACTCATCACCACGTTCAGAATTCATCAGTTATAGCGCTATAATAAATCTAATCTTAAACACAATAACAAAGATGGTTAAGTACCCGTCCGGATGGATGTGGAACGCTTCAAACTGGATTCCATCTTTAGCTATAAATGATATCGATGTTTTATATATGAACGATTTTGGAAGACCGGGGCCGGGTTAGTGGCGTATTATTACTTGTATATCACGCTGATTATTTATCAATTTTGTCAGTTGACTCCATCCACCATAAAAACCGAATATAATAAATAAATATGATCCTGACTTGCACGCTGTTAAGACGTGAGGTTTATGTTTATCAAAACCGTCCACGTTAGTAAAATTAAGTCGACTATTTGTTATTATATTGTCAGAGTTTTTTTTGTCCCTATCCTTCGCTCGTCAGCAGTCCTAGGTATTTGTAAATGAATTTACTACAGAGGGTGGTTGTGATATACCCTGGTTGGCCTTTGCATTCGCATACTCTATGATGAAAGCAAAGGATATACCCGAGAAAATGATTACCCCGATTTCACTTATATCGACCATTTTTGGGTGACAGCGTCTTACAGCTGAACTTTGTAACAACATCTTGCAAGTCCACGTTAGATGCTCACAGTTTTCCCGTTCGATCTTCAAAAATCAGTTCTCCCGGGTCAACGTCAACAACTATCGGCTGGTAAACTCGGTCAAATTCGCTTCGGTCACATTCACATCTGGGCCGCCTCTTCGGGCGGTTGAACATCCGTAAATGCCAATATGCCTTTCGTATACTATTAGGCGTACTTTCTAAGTGATAAGGCAAAATCAATAAGCGTTTGCAAGGTTGACCTTATTGCGAGTGCACACAACGCTTTAAAAACAATATGTCCATAAAAGGGCTATCCAGTAAAGTTTAGAACAGCAGCTCTGAATGAAACAGTGATTGTTGTCTACCGCCCCGGGTTAAATAATCAACTACTTCACGTGATGGTGCTAGTCCATAAGTGCCAAAATAGAGAAGATGTTTGGATGTTACTGTGTGTACTACAAAATGCGTTCCAGATCATGTTGCTAAATAAATTCAGATTGATCATATCAGTTTCCATTTTTGGGGAATCTTCGAGGCAAGTTCATCCAACATAAAAGACACGTCGGAAATGTTTGACTGAGTTTGTAATCGCGATTAGATCAAAATTGGTCAATAGATGAGTCAAAGGCGAGGCCACAACCGAAGACCTTGGCACCAAGTCTGCTCTTGAGGCCAAGTGGATATTCTAAGACCTTTCCTTTTTTAATTCATTTACGAGAAGCTGTGAGTCCTCCAGTCGCAGTTTTCAGAGCCATCTAGTATACAGTACTGACAGTCCCTAATTCAGCAGCGTTTGCAACCACTGGAGCCGCAGCTGCTAACAGCGCTAGAATGGCCACGAAGAATGGAAATATTCTGCCTGTTTTTGCATTTGTGTCACTTCTGACTTTGATAACTTTATGTCACCGATGCGTTCTTTTGTGTGGTTGCATTAAGCTGATTAAGTTTTGCTTGAGTCAGCCACACGAAATATGTCAAGTTAACCTTTAGTGAAGAAAGCCTCAATGAAACTCCGCAATCGTTTCGTATTACGCTCTTTTTTTTCACAAGATGCTTTGGGCTGATGACCAACCTTAACTTTGTTACAGGACATTATTGTTTGAAAACGTAACAGGTCTAATTACTATGTTATGAATTTATTTTCCATAGGCGAGTCAAGGATCCTCGTTCGGCAGCATGTGCACTCCAACAACAGAAACGTATCATCTGCTTGTTAGTTTGAGTCCTTAAAAACATAGTAGAGGGGCCAGTTGACATTGCTTTATCGTTTGAGTCTATTAATCGTTGTGTCAATATCAACGTTATCAAGATTTATTTATATTTTCTTCCATCGATGGCATAACGTGCTCTGTCGAACAACACCATGATGTCATTGCTAACAAATCCAACCTTGGCAAGGGCTGGATAAAGGTTTTTGTCAGCCTGTATAAATGTTTCCTCAATTTTTAAGAAGATCTCACATGGAATAAAATACCGATACGTGGCACTACCAACTGTTGCTTTAATGAACGAAGGTCCGAAGCCGGATATGAAAAATATTGAAAATCTTTGGTTCTGAGATCTGCCCTCACAGAAATACCCATTTTCCACGCGGTATTTGGTTTATCTTGATGTTTGTAAATTATGCATTATTTGTTTCGTTTAATAGTAATAACTTTTGTGCGACAACCGTAATTCACTTCATATTACCAGATTTGAATTCACTGAAACAGCTATACGCTTTTGAGCGGCCTCATTAGTGATTTGATATTGACCGGGGCTGGCATAGTTGCCGTCGATGGAAGTGTAACCAGTTTTGGTGATGCTCGAGTCACTAATCGTAGCACTCAAGCTTGAATCGATTGTACCGCCTGCAATTCCCGATTGTTTAACCGATCCGCAGCAACGTATTGATGCTAGCAACGACTCGCATTGCAACTTGTTTTGCTATTGGTGTGGTGCGCAAGATCAGGTCTGTATTCACTTGTGGTGCATCTGTAAATAGTATTCCTGGACATCATCACCATGGACATTCCCGTAATATGTCATGTAAACGGGTTTTGTCGATTTGACAACACGTACGAGTATCACAAGTCCCCCTACGACTGTCATAGTATTTAACTATTAGGTTGGTCTCTAACAAACAGTTGTGTTGTCAACGTCTCCACGCGGACGTCTAACGTGTGCTCGTCCTAATCCACAAGGTTTAAAGGAATATGTGTCAACCAGCCATTATGACATTGAAGATAAACAGCCCTGGGAGCAATCAATATCGGATCACAGGTTGCCACAGTCAGGGCAAACCTAAATAATATATAACCCTGCGAGGCTTGCGTTGTCAATGCTGAAGTTTCATAGCTACTACTGACAGTGTTTGGCGCAAACTTTTAACTGTGCCAAGAACTGATCGAATATTGTGCCAACTGCAATAAACAATCGACGTTGTTTGTTCAATCTCGAGTGTGCACCTTGTCCCGCGGTGATTGGTGTGGAAAATATCACATAAAATGCTGGTTTCGATGATGCGATAGTGATCATCGAGGTAACGCTCGGAGTTTTGTTTGCGACAATACTCTGCATTGCAGCATTAATTTGGCGTAAAATCGGAAGTGTATCAGAACTCATCATCGGTGCACAAACTTCGATCGCCGTATTCATCATGGAAGTTTCCAACAGGTTCATGCATCAACTCACCGGTCCATAATGTGATTGATGAGCAACCAGCTTCATTAATGACTTCTGGCGCGTTGTTTCCCGCGTGCACCGACCCCACGAGAGTTTTCAACCGATCCACAGGGTCGTGAGGGCCACACAGTCTACCAAGATCTTTTCATTCCTTTTCTTACTGCTTCATCCGTGTTTCTTGTTCGGCTTCTACTTTCTGTGCTAAATAGGAATTGAGGTGTAGATTGTTGTCCCATTGTGGGCGCAGGAGGTCTTTGTTGTTTCTATGTGGATGCATGTTTGCTCTGGAATGGTACTCGAATCATTTCTTCGTTTTCTTTCTGCGCAGGCTCGCGTGTATGTACAGGTTCAATTGGGACTGCCGCTTACGTTTTTCGACACCAACTTTATGGGGTGGTCCGGGTTGAAGTAAACGTGCGCTACATTGTCTTGTGGATTTTGGTTCCTCTACTCGTATCATAAGCTTTATAAACATTGTCCTGTTTAGGGTCACTGTCTCCTTGAAATGTATCAAATATTTAGTCATGGGCTTCCAACGGGTCATCAGAGGCTTGTTTATGCCCAATAAATTTCTCTGTATACCAACTTGGTCCATACATATTTTATAAATTGATATAATAAACAAACGAACTTGAATTAAATGAGCGTAGTTTCTTAGCGGACGTTATCCGAAATATACTACAGTCCTCGCGATTATCAAGCTGCTGTTGAAAAGCTAGCAAATGCAGCAAAAGTAACCGATGGAATTCCTCGAGCATGGTTGACCAAACAAGCGCTGTGGCAAATTTACCTACCAATGGCAAGGATGATTTCCTGTAGATGGTTTGATGTGAGAACACCTAACGAAGTTCATCAGGTTGATCTTTTCTTTCTTCCACATGATCGCGACCGGCGACGAATATACAAGTACTCATTAAGTATTGTAAATGTTGCTAGCAGATATAAAGAAACTAAGCTGTTGACGTGTAAGGAAGCACTTAGACGTATATATGCAAGTTCACCACTAACATGGTCACGGCTATTGCAAATCGATAAAGAATTTCTTGGAGGATTTACTGCATTATTTACAAACATAGGGTGTTCGTTCGCGTCGGACATGTTAAAAAAAATTGTAACCAAACTATTATGGAATGATTAAACCGTACACATGCAGAAGGGTTATTCGAACATCAGTACGCGTAAGAATTGTTAATTAGATCTCAGATCTTATCTTGCGAGTGGGTGAAACGACTCCCATCAGTATACAAGCATTAAATAATGATATATCACGTGCATTTGAGTTAAAACATGCTGGGTGATTCGGCAGAAGACTTTCACTTTACACACAAAATGATTTCACAAGAACCGCCATTAGACCCACTTGAAAACAATTTACTTCGGTATCAGTCGGGCAAAGTATTGCTACTGACACGGTATGGTCCATCGATGTATTTAAAATTTGAGACCGGATTGATTTTCCAGGAAAACCAACATTATATCATTTAGAACCGCTAGCGAAGGAGCTGCACCACCAAGTAAAGCATTTGCGCCAGAAGAATTGCAAGTCATTCCAATGAATACAGAACTACAACCAAGATATGTTTTAATGCACTAGGATATCAATCGTAAGTTGATTGACAAATACGTGGTGTCCATACGCATAAGTGGTAATTCAGGCGGGTAATATCCTTCACTTTGAGTCAAGCTGTGACAAGCTTACCTTGGTGCAACGATACACGCCTTTACCATGTTTCTTTGAACGGATCTAATTAGCTGTATGTACAAATTCGCGTCGCTCACGCAAACATTCCACATACATGTTGTGTTTGAGATCTGTTTCAACAACAACCCAGAGAACACCTTTTGCCTTTTTGTTGTTCTTGCCGCTCTGCGGTCCAAATATAATCGAGTACATTTTAGGACACAGCCCCTCGTATTCGTTAGCTGGCTTGCCTGCACATTCGTCTTTTTGTTAGTGTTGCTAAACAGTGAATGAGCTTTGGATAATCACTTCTGTTAAAATAGTTTACAAGTATGTCCCATGCCATATCCGCATATACATCGTCAGTCAGTGGTGATATGTATAAGAAGTGAAGAGGTGTCCGTGTAGAGCATCTTGACAGGATCCTGATCAAAAGGTTTGATCTTGTCATAGTAAAACTCGCACATAAACATGACAAATTCATCTTAGCCTTCTTGCTGTGGACAGCTACGAGTCCGCTGTGAAATATTTTGCGTATTGAAATGCCGGGTCATCAACAAGACTGCGAAGTTTCGTCTTTTTCAGTATCATGGACATGGTCGACAAGAATTCGCTTTTGCAAATCATTGTCTTACCGAACACAGTATTGCTCAAGAGTTTCAAGAAATCTTTCTCAAGCTCGTTCATGGCCTTTTCCCTCAGGTTTGTATTCATCTAAATATATGGAGCAATCGATGAACGTTGGCGAAATATGAGTACCCGATGGACACGTTGCACACGCACACCTGCTCGAAGATAATACTGTGCAACATACTTGCCCTTAGCTTTCAGGTTGGAACCTGTTTGATGCATTTTATTTAGGCGCGACCTAATTCCTCAATGGTTTGGCACTGATGCTGAGACAGCCATGACTTGGGTACATTTAATGCTGCTAGTTCTGCGTTCTGAGGGTGGTGGATGTTTTCTGGATACTACTGATTAACTTCATCAAAGTACCTTACGTCGCTGTTACGATCGAATCCAAATATCTGTTTTTGTATATGTACAGTTTCGGGATCAATCCATTCAAACAAACCAACATGCACGGCCTATATCATTAGCTAGTCATGACATTCGTCAGCGTGAAGATGCATGATGTAACTGTTGTGGAAAGCAGGGTCATAGTCGTCTATGTTTGAATTGTTTGCTCGAGTGTATCGATGGCTAACCATTGATCAAATAAACAGATGCTTATCATTATCATTAAGCAATTCCATCTCCACTTGGAGTTTGAGAGCAGCTCATCCCAAGCCAATCCGGTTACGAAAAGTAGTGCTTGGGATCGACATTGTACACACGCATGGCTGTATCACGAAACGTCTCCGCGAGCGACAACACATCGGTGCACAAATACAGATCATAGTAGTCGCCAAAGTTCTAACAACTAAACGCGGATCATACATTGCTTGGATGAGCGTAGTCGTTGGCGGAAATACCTTTGCGATACAATGATGAACGGAATGCATCGGTTGGTGGTAAATGAGTTTCATCAAACTTGTTCCAGTTGTTCATACGGATAGTTCCTTTGCAGGTGAGTATATTGAATGCTCCATCTTTGGTACCACCGTATCGACTAGTGATTTGGAATTGATCATCTGCATTCGCTGCAAGGTTGCTCACGAGTTTATCCAGACAAGAATTGATAAAATTCAGTAAGTTAGTAAACTGCAGTTGTCCAAACCTAAATATTATATATTTTCCATCGTGTTTGGAATAACGCTTATTGGTACATTTGACGCTGTTTCTACTGCTTGCATTATTAAGTGATAATCATATCCGCGAAAGTTATGAAGCACTAGGGGAATTCGTGTTTTGATTGGATAAATTCGCAGCTGTAGATTGTATACATTGTGTGCAGCTCCTGTGTACGTGCCAGTATTTATGACAGTGATCATGATCTTTGATATCAGTGAAGCTGAAATCAACATCACAGGTCCAGCAATAGTGGCCTCTGAAAACTCACCAATGTCATCATTAGTCATAATCATGTTTGCGAGTAAAAAAGAGTCTTTGTTGGATCCATTTTGCAGCAACCTCAAGCGATTTAAGAAACACCTCAACTGAGTCCTGACCACAATACAACATCGGTAGTTCAGTTACTCCATCACATCTCACTACAGTGCAACAATACTGCGTGGAACTTGTTCAGCAACTTGCGTTGTATTTGACTGAACGTCGTTGGAATCTTCGGTTCTCACGAGAACATTCAAACATTCAGATTCCTCTTAAATAACATGGAACTTTCATTTTACGCTGCACTGTAGTGAATTTGAAACGTTCTTACTGGATTCTGGCATGATTATACGATGCGGTTTTGCACTAATTCCACCACAGTAAATGTCGTGGTCGTCAAGTAGATGTTGCGTGGTAAATAAATGCAGGCAACGAACATGCTGCTTCAGTTAAGCATAATTTTACACCAACTAGTATATTACCCTTTTTTATGCAATGATGTCCATAATCTCAAACATTTTTTGTATACATATAGTCCACGCTACCGACTCTTTACTTAAATATATCTTTGCTGAATGTTTTTTATTCCGTTGATATCCATAATCTCAAATGTTTTGTGCATACATATACTCCATGCTGCCCATATTATTATTTGATTTTGTCCATGATAATCTTCGTTGCAAGTAGATATACTATATTCGCTAATTACATCATCATTTGAGTTTTCACCCACTTCATTATCTACATTAGATAACTTACTCCACGCCAGTAAATTAATGTTTTCCTGCACAACATCACATAATGATTTTTCACCTTTTTCTCTCATAAGATTGGTCAAGTCTAAGTCGATGCTTTTCCGATATAGTTCCTAAGTCGATTAATTTATCAAGAAGCTTGGATACGTGCATGAAAATCACACATAATTTGGGTCTGTTTTAGCTTATATGATGCATTTAAACAAAACAGCCATTACGTCTTTTCTGTTAACATTAAAAACACTATTTTGTTCTGATAATATAATCACAGAATTATATATACTCAAGGATTCTTTCAGAATACTATCTGCAATGATCTGTGAAGTTGTCGCCATTAACATAATATACCGCGAATATTGTTTAATATAAGATTTCCACACAATCTCTGCCACGGTCAGTATACACAGAGAAAATAAAATATATCTTCACAATATTATTATCAGCGAAATATTATACAAACAGAATATTGGCGATCAATAATCATATTCTTGCGGTAGTATTGTAGTCGCACAGACAAGGAATCTCAACATGTATAGTATACAGTCGATACTATAGGCATGGCAGCCATCAGATTTTGCTTTGCAAAATCGTTTGCATGGCCAATGCGCACAGGTATGAAATAATTAAAGTAAGCATATAATTAAGCACACTCTGAATGGTTTGCTTCGCAGAAAATCATTAAACAACTAAAATTCACCTTTGGCCCACCTTTACAAAACAACAACAAACTACAGCATTTAGCTGTAATTCGCTGCAAAAGCAATTGGAGACGTGTTGATGTGGATTGGTTGGTTTGTTGTTGGCATGATTTTTTTTTTTTTTTCTTGTTTCTCGCCCATAGCCTCTGCACACACGTATCACAATCGTGGTAAAAGTAGCTTAGTCATGAAGTATAGAAGTAGTTGATATATGCTACTAAATTCCATACTCCCTATTATTATACTACTTTTTCAAATAAAAATATTTAGCATGCATATATTTATTTGCTAAATAAAAATATGTATAAGGATGATGAATAACTTAAGAAATGTTCCTCATTACAGCATCAATGCGCATTCTACTATTTTATAGAATTTTTACAAGAAAATATCGATTAAAAATGACGTACCTCCTCCCAGTACAAAATAAACAAGTTGTATATGTTTGTGGTAATTAAACACTTGTAAAGGGCAATATAGCAGAGGTCTAGTGTTAAGAAGATGTCAGAAGTTTAACCTACTCTTGTCCAGACACAGGCCATAGTTGCTTTGGACACATACGGACAAAAATAAACAAACCTGCACAGGCATAATTGAAACTTTAAATTAATGAAAGTATTTTAACAGATTACCAGAAAGATCGCAATGTCTATAGGTACTTAACAACGTGTGTACAAATACAGTAATCGCAGCCATAAAGAAGACAGAGAACCAAAACGATCATGTTTTGCATTGAAATTGAGGAAAAATATAAAACACTGTAAGAACTTTACGATTTACTTCGTAATATCCGATTTTTCGTTACATGTGATTTCGTTATAAACGAAGTTTATTATATGGTGATTCTGTATATTCCACTAACTGGTGAAGATAATAGATCGCATTCACTATACAGGCATTTCACATGACCCAACTACACACACGCGTCAAGATGTGTATTCGCCCAGTTCCAGAGGAAAAAAAAAAGTAGCTTACTGGTTCGGTCTGGTAGGGTAACATTTTCCATTTCTTCAAGACCAGGTTTGTGCTTTGAGGCACTTAACGTTCCGTTCATAACTATCAGACAGATCTAAACATGTTTTCCGTCTATGTCAGAATCCTCTACCTATACACAAACAGTCTCTCTAAGGTTCCAGTCTACCAATCATTTGATATATAACTACCTATACACAAACAGTCTCTCTAAGGTTCCAGTCTACCAATCATTTGATATATAACTACCTATACACAAACAGTCTCTCTAAGGTTCCAGTCTACCAATCATTTGATATATAACTACCTATACACAAACAGTCTCTCTAAGGTTCCAGTCTACCAATCATTTGATATATAACTACCTATACACAAACAGTCTCTCTAAGGTTCCAGTCTACCAATCATTTGATATATAACTACCTATACACAAACAGTCTCTCTAAGGTTCCAGTCTAC
>JAECUM010072069.1:0-10709 GCA_016617855.1 Megalonaias nervosa | reverse complement strand
TTTTCCTCTAAACTAGTCCCTATTGTTTCTGCTACTCCAAAGCTGGAGATGATGACATAGGAATTCGTATTTATCCTGTCTTAATTTAGCCACTATTTTCTTTATCCGTTTCTTTGGTCAGCCAGTATATTTATTTTAAGCTTCCCATATTCGGAAGACTCAGCATGTTTTGTATATTCAGTACCTGTCCATGTCATTTAAGTATTTAACATTTTCAGCACGAGTGTCCAATTTCAGATTCCAGTACAAAATGTGTACAGAAGCAGCCATTATCCATGGCAAAAATAGTTTATGATGTGCATTAAATGATTAGCATTATGTGATTTATTTCTACATATCAATCCTAACCATCTAGAATTTCTCCTTAATATCAGCAACATCTCATTCAATTTCACTTGTTTACATAGATAGTTCCCGAATGACGTCATCAGCCGCCATATTTGTGGTCAGCGGGCAGATTTACCGTTGACTTTATATGGTGTTTGGATCGTTGGTTGGTTGAATTTTTTAGGGAGCACCAGCACTATGAGGCTATTTAGCGCCATACAAACGGTTATATCTTTCATTATTTAAAAGTGGTAAAAGATTACGTATCGACCAGCGATAGGAAACCAAAAAGATGAAGTTAAAACGACAAGATGGTAACGGTGATAAATAAAGTTTCCCGATCAACGGGGAGTGCAAATGATGTATGACAACGAAAACAGATGAAAGGTAATTAAAATCGAGCGACGGTATATATAGCACATACAACTGTTTAAGGTGATAGCATAAAAGCTATAACTTATGATAAATATTTACTTCCTTCAGGAAGTCTATAATATAAGAAATGCTAACTGTATCAAGGAGCTCCCTAATGTCATGCACATTGTAATAATGGTTACGCGTAGGTTGGAGGTCGAAACACTCCAACATAAAGTGCTTAACGGTGAATGGTTCATTGCAAGATATGCACTTTGGTGGGTCTGCTCCTTTTAGTATATAGGAGTGGGTTAAATAAGTATGGCCGATTCGAATTCTTGCAATAACTACCTCCTCCCTACGGACGGCTCTGTAGGAAGGGGTCCATTCTCCTAGGGTTGGCTTGATGGCATGAAGTTTGTTATTCACGGCACCATTCCATGTTGCCTGCCGTTTCTGACGTAAACATTCTTTGATACTACGTTTAAAATCAGTATACGGAGTATTAAAATCAGATGGTTCTAGTGATAGGGCCAGTTTAGCAGCGCGGTCTGCTTTGTCATTACCTTTAATTCGAATATGGCTGGGTAACCAACAGTATACTATATTGTGTGAGGTACTCAGCTCAGTATGTTTAAGGAGAACATTAGCTAATATTGGATTCTCCCGTTTTCTATTACGTAGGGACTGAAGTACTGATAGTGAATAGGAGAAGATGATGCTATTTAAGATACGCTTGCTTTCAATATATTGCAATGCAAGGTCTATTGCTCTGATTTTATTGCTAGACACGACTTGTGTCTATTTATTACCAAGTCTCCGACGTACTTGCACACAGGAACTGGTACATACACATGTATCGACTTAATAATTTGTTCTCCTTCACTACTTTTGGATTATAATTGGATGGTCGCTGATGACCTTCACAGCAGTGATCACTTTCCAATCTCTCTTAAGAACACCAACGTTACAATTGATGACACGATTCCACAGTGGATTTTAAAGAAATCTGACTGGGCCAAATTTGAAACACTTTGTACAGCTAGACTTAACAGGAATACCGTCCTAAACGATAACGATCCTATTCGACAAATTACATCTGTCTTAATTGAGATTGCACAAGAATCCATTCCTAAGCTCTCGCCGAACTGTAAAAGAAGCCAAAAACCGTGGTTCACTAAAGAATCTAAAGAAGCTATTAGACAATGCCGAGAAGCACTGAAAAAATTTAATAATCGTCCAACGCCCGAAAATTTAACTCAGTACCGTATTGTTCGGGCCAAAGCTCGACGCACCATTAAAGAAAGTAAACGAGCATCATGGAAAAAATATGTTTCAACTTTAAACTCTCATTCTTCAATAAAGAATGTTTAGGACACAATCCACAAAATAAACGGGAAGGGAAAAAAAATTCTTTCCGACATCTGGACCTAAATAATAACAATTTTAATACCAAACATGAAATAGCTAATGTACTTCTTGATTGTTTCTGTTTCTCCTCAAATTCCTCATCGTCTAATTATTCAGAAGCTTTCCGAAGACTAAAAGCTCAAAAAGAAAAAACACGGTTGAAATTCACATCGAATAACTCAGAGAGCTATAACCAACCGTTTTCATTGTCGGAGCTTATGGAATCTTAGAATAAGCCCCATGATACATCTGCTTTGCCTGACGATATACATTACCAGTTTTTGAAACACCTTCCAGAACCATCCTTAACAGTTCTTCTGGAAATCTTCAATGATTTATGGATTACTGGTAATGTACCAAAAACTTGGAAAGAAGCAACAGTAATACCAATTCCCAAACCAGGCAAAGATAGCGCAGATCCTACCAACTAATGACCTATATTATTAACTATCTGCGTTTGCGAAACAATGGAACCAATGATCAATTCTCGGCTTGTATGGTGTTTGGAAACCAACAATTTAATATCTCCTTTCCAAAGTGGCTTTCGTTATGGTCGTAGTACCAATGATCATCTGGTTAGACTGGAAACATTTATTCGCGACGCTTTTATCAAGAAGGAACACTTAGTATCGGTTTTCTTTGATCTGGAAAAGGCCTATGACACAACGTGGAAGTACGGAAGACTAAATGACCTACACGATCTGGGTCTAAAAGGCCGTCTGCCCTCGTTCATATCAAACTTCCTCTCAGAGAATGAATTCAAGGTACGAGTGGGCTCCATCCTCTCTGATATGCACGATCAAGAGATGGGTGTGCCCCAGGGCAGTATTTTATCGGTGACGCTTTTCAACATAAAAATTAATAGCATCACCAAGTGTCTGACACCAGGTGTGGATTGCTCCCTATATGTTGATGAATTTTTAATATGTTACCGATCCAAGCACATGCATACAATTGAAAGACAAGTACACCAAATGTCACGAGGACTCAAAATTGGGCCAATACTAACGGTTTCAAATTCTCGAAATCAAAAACTGTATGTATGCATTTCTGTCAGTTACGAAGACATCATGATGAACCTAAACTCACGCTGGACGGAACACTTATTCCAGTTGTTGAGGAAGCAAAATTCTTAGGTATTATCTTCGACAGAAAACTGACCTTTATTCAAGACCTGAAGAATTTGAAAGATAAATGCTTGAAGTCTCTAGATTTACTTATAATAGCGCACACTGACTGGGGTGCTGATAGGAAAGTCATACTCAGTTTATCAAGAACATTCATTCGCTCGAAACTAGACTATAGTTGAGTTGTCTATGCTTCAGCTAGGAAGTCCTAATTGAATATGCTAGACCCAATTCATCATCAGGGAATAAGAGTTGCTCTGGGAGCATTTAAGACATCACCGTGTGAAAGCCTACTCGTTGAAGCGATCGAACCACCTTTATCACAACGTAGAGACATGGTTTCCGCACAGTATGCTGTCAAATTAAGCTCAAACCCTCTGAACCCTGCTTTTTCGGCTGTTTTTGAACCCAAATATAAAACCTTATATGACAATAAGCCAAACGTCACACCTACCTTTGGCATTAGAATATTACCATGCCTTGACAGTACCAAAATTGAACTTTCAAGAATTCTGAAAACGAACGTCTACGAAACACCTCCCTGGCTACTTCAACAACCAGAGGTACTTTTCACGTTACACGATAGAAGAAAATCGGAGACAAACCCTTCCATCTTCCACAACTCTTACCATGAACTAATCGCCCAATTTGAAAATTATACAAGAATATATACCGATATAGAATTCATTCAGAGCATTCTATACTTTTGGGCTTGTGATAGGACATCTGAATTATTTGAGATTTTATTCACAACACTGTAAGTGTTTCTTAGATTTTCATGTTGTATTCTAGGGAAACACATCATTTGTTGATTGTTGGTTTCACTTCCTTTCTGTTATATATTTTATGACATGGAGTCATATAGAACATTAAATTCAATATGTATAAAGGCAACGTAAAAAGAAAACTCAAATTAATTGAAAGGATGCATATACCACATCTATGATATAAATATAAATGAGTATAGCTTGTATGTACCACAGAGATAATTCCCTCAAACTGAAGAAATGCTTTAGCCTCTATAAATAAAGAATCATGGATTTTATATTTTAATAAATCAATTTAAGTTCTGGATTTGTAAATTCAAATGTACAAGTTCCTGGTTGCAGAGACAAATGTGAATACCTAAGAGCATGCAACATACAGTATCCTGCGCTGCCTGTCATGGCATGTAAGAGATCCCCAATGAATAATGCTTACTAATTCCAAGGAATTTTCTTCATTTACAAGATAATCACTGTGCTTAGGGTAGCTTGCGAAATAAAGCAAAAACATAACCTGAGAAAGTAATAAAATATCTGCATGAAAACTATAAAATATCAAGTTGATTTACATACAAGTGATTTTTGAAACGTTCTGAATATTGTGATATAACGTTTTAGTTTCTTTGAACCTGTTGATAAATTTAATGACAATCTATAGAGAAAGTAACGTGCTATGGAATAAGCTGCAGCTGCTTGTGCAGAATGCTGGACACCAGCAGATGTATGCAAGTGATGTAGCAGACATATAGATAAATGATGGTGACCTAAAACAATGCCTGAGAAGGAGAACAATTCTACAAGTAACTTCCCATATTTGTTGACATCTGAGTAAAAGTGTAATCTGGTTGAAATTGCCAAACAACTATTCACCAAATGTGAAAAGGGTGTTCACGAATATTTTAATGAAATTGTTATACATGACAAAATAGATTCACTTGTTTTTTTACGTAACGCAAGAGAAAAATTAATAAAGTTTGGATTGGAGAAAACAAGCAAAGATCACAAAATTGTTTGATATAGTTGGATTGTCAACATAGTTTTAGATGCATTTTTTAATGCAAATGGCTCGGTCAAGCAAAATATTGTACTGATGCCTGATTCATCTATTATCATTGGACATTTGTATGCCTTCAAAGTGTTGCCAGTGGTTGCCGCCCGGTACTCAAAATGTTAATTTACTCCATGACATTGGATCCGCACATAGATCTGCCATCTTGACAGACACCTTGAAGGAGAATATCATCCAAAGTTTGCCACAGCCTCCATGCAGCCTTGATTTACAATGGAACTAGAGCTGATTTTTGTCTTAATCCCATTATCTAAGATTAGCTGATGAGCAGATGATTTGAAATTCACCATGCAGGTGGAAGTAGCGTTTTGCAGTATATGAACAAACATACCAGAAATTGAAAACAAAAATGGCATTTAACAACTGATAACTAGATTCTGAAAGTATGCAGAAGTGCATGGAGAGAACTTTGAAGGCATGCACTTTTCACTAATACAGAACTTTGTTGTTTAGCTCACTTCCCCAGCCTTAAATAATTATGCATCAGATCTTTCCCCTGAAATCCGTATCACTTTTATTCTCATGTTAATCTTTCAGGCACATCTAAATGTCAAGTATTTGAATTAACGTTGTATTGATTTATTGCAGGTGCTGATCTACTGACTGTACAAAGGATATCAGTTCGGTTAGTGTGTTGTGACTCTGAATTCACCAGGAGACCAATCGCACACACCTGTGGCCGTGTTCTTGAATTACCATCAAATTATGAGAGCCTTGTTGAATTCCGCAGAGAAGTCAATGGTATACTGGAATGGCGCGTCTGGATCATGAATATAATATAACCATGCAGTAATTTTATGCAGTACAGTCTTTCATTTTTTTCACGGAAAATGTTATGAAATAATGTTAAGGATAGTGTGGAATATATTCAGAATCATGTGTATTCGTGCTTTTAATATGCTTGCATAACTGGTCTTGAATATATTTTCAAAGTAGTTAATTACACCGTTGGTTTCAGGGCATTAGTTCACCTGAACTTGTTCTTATTTTTCCATTTTGTGCGAATTCCTAAATTCATTTCCTGTGTGTGTCTGTATGTGTGTGTGAGTGCGTGCGTGCGTGAGTGCGTGTGTGTGTGTGTGGCTCTGGCAGTACCATACTGTATATAATACAGAAATTTGTTTCAAAACTGCATGCAGTTCATACGGTTGGTTAAAATGCTTCCTTGGTGATGCATGTGATTCAACATTTGTAGTATGCAGATAATACAAACAAGTTTGTGTTTAAAAGTTGGAGAAACTATTAATATTTTTTAAATATTTAGATATAGGGCGACGTCACTGAATTGTAAGCTAATCTGTCTTAATATGGTATGGGCCTGCATCTGTCATGCATCATACTTAGCTGTTTTCTACATCTATTTCAGATCTGTTCAGCATTTAAATAAATTTAACAGGCAGCATCCTGAGGACAGTATATATAAAAAAAAAATTAAAAAAAATCAGCTTCTTTACAGCATTATCACTACAGACAAAACCTGTTATAATGAGATGCTCAGGGTCCAAATAATAGCATCGTGATATAAGCTGGATTGTGTTTTTTGAAAAACTTCCCCATAGAAATGCATTAAAAATTTCAATGTCATCAGTTTTAACTAACCTCTTGATCATATCATCAGCTAGGGATACGAATACTTCGGAGAGCATGTAGTTAGGATGTTAAAAAGAGAGGTCACCTTAAATTAAAAAAATGGGAGTCGTGCTGCCATCATGCTATAAGCAGAATCACGTTATAATGGGTTTTACCTGTATTACTAAAAATGTTAACAAAACTCATAATGACTGCTCTTAAACCAGGTGACATAATTTGACTAAATTCCATGTTTTGATAAATGACACCAGCCCATTGGCAAACGCTATGGATATTAAAGAGGTATTATGGGCTCATATTGGCTTTTGATTCACCAGAGGGATAATCTTATGTGAGCATACTTTGTACTTTGGTGAAGTATGTGAAGTTGACATGATAAGTTGTATTGCCAGTGAAAAATCACCATAATAATGAGGTGATCTGTCATTTCTTGTTTCTGTTTTAGAAGGTTTTAAAACAGATTTTGATGACAATTGCTGTATGCCTAACTGTATGGTCTTTACAAATTTAGAATACCAGCATAATCTGTGCGTATTTGTTCATCTACCTCTACTTTCATACATCACAAGTTTGTGTCAAAACTTATTCACATTTTGACTGCTGATTATTAGTAAACTTTGCTAGAATGCATGTAATTGCATTAAACCTACTTATTTTGGATATTAAGAATTAGATAAAGATACTGACCACAAATTTGACATTAGAAAATTTTTCAGACACAATTTGAGTTAAATATGTACTCAAGTTGAAAAGTTCTATACAAGTGAGATCTGATCTTCAGTGTTTTCCCTTTACCCTCATTTGTGCTTCAGAAATCCCAAAATGTTTAATTTGACCCACAGTTCTGACACCAAGGGGATATTTCTTTTTCACTCAAGGTGACCTCCAGTTCTAACATAAAGGTGACTTTTTACTCTCAGTCTTGCACCTCTAGGGAAACACTGGATCTTGTCTCCAACTGGTTGACTTTGTGGATATACTAGAGGTGTTATTTATAAAGAAACTGATGAAGCTTGTAAATCTTGTTAGAATTTGCTACTTACAAAACAATGCCAATAAATGACTTGATCTTGGCTTAGATTAGTTGTCCTTGCTACCATCGCAGAGACTTTATAATGGATACGATATTGATGACACTTAATGTTTTGTATCAAACTGAGATCTTGATCAAACCTCATTCTTATACTTTTAATGGGGTATGTATCAAGGCCAATACAAGGTTAGCAATATTCGGTCCACTTGGGACACTTGGTAGCGCTAAGGACCTTTTGAAGCAATTTGAGCATACTTGTTGATTGTATGTTTTTATTCATTTATTAGTATTTTCTTGCAAATGCTTGGCTGAAAGAAGTATAGTGTGATAGAACATAGTATGATCTCCATAAGGTTGATACTTAACAATACTAAACCTCATTTTTACAATTCACCAGACATAATTAGATCAAATATATACAGATATGTTGATAAATGCTTTGTCATAATGAAAACCTCACTCCAATGAACATTTTACTTATATCAAAATCCATTATAGCATGGGACCATTATATGTAGCACTTGTCAAGGTGGCAGCAATATTTTGGTACTTGAAAAGCATTTGTTATGTCATAAACCTGATACAGAGCAATATATATATATATATATATATCTAGTAAATAGTATCTGAGTACCTGTCCCTCAAGGGACTTTTGCTTTTAAACCATAGATAGCATGAAGCAATTCTTAAACTTTTAAATAAAACATAGGGATATATGTTTGCAAGAAATGATTTGATATGTTACTGTATTAAAAATCTGGCATAGAGATATAACAATGAACATTTTCAACACATTATCTTACCTGAACCTTCAATTTTTAAAACACATTTTGTGATTATTTTCATTAAAAAAATTGTTTTCCTTTATAGCATCAGGAAATGCATTTTGTAAAAGATACATTAATACCTTTCTGTGCATTCATAATCTTTTGCGTTTATTTGTTTTGTAAACTTTCTAATAAACTTGATTTGTTCAGAAACTTTTATTTTAGTCTTTCTGTCGACATGTACCTAACTAGGTCTGTATGTGCACATGTGTAAAGTACTGTGGCAACTGGAAGTTTCCAAAAGCCAGTAAATGTTATAAAGGGACACTGACTGGCATTCACAATCATTACTAGCTCTTTTCTTTGTTATGCATTTCATCTGATCAGCTCTGGTGGAAAATGGTTGATCCACAATGTGCCTTGTCTGTAATGCAGTTATCAGTATTTCCTTGCATCCATCCATCCATGCATCAGCTTTTCTTATATGATATATCATGAGGATTATAGTTGGCGCTACAAGATATTACTGAGACGGTAAAAACCATGGAGTTGTGTAAAATTACTTGCAGTACAATAAATCGTATGCATTATGACACATTAAAGTCAACAATGTCCATAGTTCATCCAAACTTGCCGTGTATATGACTTCCTTTATGACATCGCTGTTTATACCGGATCCATCTATTTATTGATTTATTCATGCATCCATGAATAAATAGATGGAAAGGTCATAACATAGGCATTATATATTGAAATGTACAATTGTATTACTTCAGGATATTTTTTCAAAGTAGTTATTAAAATATGCACCGATTTTTATTTATTTTTTTTAAAGTAAAAACTGTATGTGGGACCTTTTGGTTGAGGAAAAAGAAGACATATTATAAGATATTACCCTAATCTTTGATGACACTGAATACAGTATATAAAATTGTACAATAAACCACACATTTATGGAACTAAAATAATATTTACATTTCTTTAACTATTGTTTGGGAGAGCTGATAAATTATAATTCCTAATCAAGAACAAACATCGCAGATATACATGCTTTGTTACGCTCTAGAGTAGTACGCAACTAAATAAGATTTCATGGTAGATTTTCAAAATCCTGCCTGATACTGTTCCTCAGAAAAAGGTACACATTTAGGCCTTCATATGGGTCAGTAGTGAATGCTAGTCTTTCTTCTTCCAAGATGAATGCACATAAGTCAAATATTTCCTTGTCACAAGGATATGTTTCTTTTAAAAGACACTCGGCTCTGCAAGTGTCAATGTCTTCAGTTGGGACACCTGACTGATAATTGTGAGTCCCATATAGTGTAGGAATTTGGTACATAACTGCAGGGCGTCCACTGGGCATAACTGAGTTTCTTGTTGGCCAAATGAGATGCATGTTCCACACCTTCACAACTTCATCCATCTCATCCTGCAATTATATTAGAACTCTGTTGCATACCCATCTTTAACAGTCTATACATATTATTTGTAAGTCAAAACTTATATTCTTGTAATTTGATATGTAATAAGTACGATTTTACAGTGAATATTTTAGATTAATGTCTTGGATAATACATCATCATCATAATTCTTAAAATACATTAAAACATTTATTTTGTGAATATAATAAGTTTTTAAGACTTTGCTGCCATGCATTAAGAACAATTGTCCACATGTCCAATTTTTTAATTTGCCTAGAGGATCATTTAAGGTGTTAAGAGTCTATGCTCTTAAAATAAGTAACAGAAAAGAGTGAGGACAACAAGCTTTGTCCAGTTTAACAATTTATTTCCCTAGAATACAAAGTGAAAAAAAATGAAACGAAAAAAAATTATGTATTACAAAATAAATCCCAAAATAATTCAATAATTAAAGACAAAAGTCCTGCTAATAAAAGGTTTTGAATGAAACTCGGTTAAAGTCCCAAAAATATTTAAAATTGAAGGCGATGATGTGTTTGTTATGGTCTGAGAAGTACTGATGTGTCAACAGTCTCTTGTTGAATCACATACATATTTTTCCAGGTTTGAATTCCGTATAAATTACAATGACTCTTTATCCAAGAATTGTGTCAGAGCACATTTGGATTTCCAGAGAAAATAATCACTTGAATTCAATAATTTGAAGAAAATAAAATTCATCCCAAACTTGTCACAACATAATACAGCTTAAAGTGCTAGATGTTAAAGCACGACTGGTTACAATTAGCATTTTCTAAAAACAACAATTACCTAATGGAAAATAACCTTCTAGAATGACCTAATGAGC
>JAECUM010072066.1:0-14986 GCA_016617855.1 Megalonaias nervosa | reverse complement strand
TTCATTAACATGCTCTAACATTACAGTGCCGTCTGCAGCTGCATTTACTTGATTTAAGCCAAGATTATTATAAGCAGCATTAAGTGAAATTCTTGTAGCGTCTGCATTAGCATCTGCAGCTGGTGCGTCTATACCTAGCATAGCAGCATTAGCAATAAGAAAATCTCTTACATTTACAGCATTCGCAGCAGCATCAACTCCAGCAGCTATAGTAGGTGTTAATCCTGATAAAATTTCAACTGATGCAACAATACCTGCACCACCAATTCCAGTATCTTTAAACCACATCATATTAGTTGCAGTTGATTTGGAGTAATCATCGGAAAACGAAATAATATTTAAAATTGTACTTGCAACTTGTAAGTGATCTGCAATATTTTCAACAGTTTGATTGGCCAGCTGATATCGAGCACTTTTAAATAAACACCAACCGTCATTTATAAGAGCTACTTCTGTTCCAGCTGCAATTTCGGCAGGTGCGGCAGGTGCTGTCATAATCTGGCCGCGAACTTCCAACATTGCTTTATGAGGAAGTAAAAATACGTCCTCGTCTCGAGTATGAAATGTTCTGGAGCCAGCCTTATTAGGTTCGTTAGAATTTTCATCAAGATATTCAACGTATTCGAATTCTGTTACTGTGTCGTCTGTGTCATAAGTTTCTGCTAAATCGAGATAATTTTTTACAGACATTTTTTTTATTTATTAGGTTATACAAAATTATTTCGGTGTTGTTACTTTAGATATTAATTTTTGTATAATTTGTTCTCCTCGTGGCGATAAAAGTTTTTTGTCGTTGTTATCATTGCGCGTTGAGTTTCTTTTGTTGGTGCGATTTCTGAAATAGCTTGTTTGATTGTCGGTATACCACGTTGTGGATCGCCTTTTATTTTATCAGCTATTTTTTGCCCCACAGCAGTTCCAGCAGCAGATGCAGCTCCAGCTGAAAACGCTTTTAATGCGTCAAGTGCAATTGGTGCAACTTTATGAGCTATTCACGGAACATTTTCTATAATTTTAGCAAATATATTTCCCAAATATCCTCCTACTATTTTTCTTCGATAAACTTTTTTTCTCTGTTTCATTATATCTGAGGTTGCATAATTTTACTTCCAAATCTTTCAGAAAATATGTTTACTGTTCGCGTAGGTGTAAATAATAAGTAACAATTTCATTATTAACATCTAACTGTCTTCCAGATTGATCTGTCAATTGCATATTTACTTCTGTTATTTGATTTTCAACGTTTAACGGATAATAAATAACCTGACGTGGACTAATTTGCATAAGAGATCCTGGTGGAACTTCTGGTGAAAAACTGTATATCGTTTGTCCTTTACTACCTTTAGCTGAATAAGATCCAGATGTAATAGAGCAATTTACCAATATTGCGTTTACTTCAGTTATATTTACTGGCAGTTGGCCGTCATACGTTTCGGGATTATCACGATTAAGAGCAGGATATATATAATTATAAAATCCTATCAGTGGTGCGATACTTGTTTGCGATACAAGACTAACTGTTATATCTTTTAATTTCATTCTTGCGCGTAACGTATTATAATTTGGTGTAAGCTCAAAATTATCAGCTATACCTTTATTTTTTGTTATAAGTTCTTTTATTATTTTATTTAGATCAGTGACATTATAAGCTCCTTGTGGAATTTTGATTGTTTTCCACGCGACAAATGGTGGAGTATGTTTAGGAACAGTAAATACAAATTCATCGTTAATTCCAGTTTTTACATTAGCCATAGCATGCCAACAAGTGCAGGAAATTAGTCCAATTTCATATTGTTTCTAACGATCTAGTTCTATTGGCGGAATATAATTTACTGAAAAATTTGCGCTATCTTTATCAGATCGACTAGAGTCTAGTAATAATGCTGCTGACATTTTTTATATAAAATTGTTACACAAATTTATAAAATTAAATCGCCGCGATTAAATCAAATCGTGATGTAAAGTTCCGTATTCGTCAGATGTTAATAAATTTTTTGATCTCAAATTATCAAGTATGTCAATAATTTCATTGTCAATTTCAGCACCAACATTTCCAGCTTCTTTTGATGATATCAATAGCATTAATCTGCCTATCATTTCAGTAACTGATGAAAATATTCAAGCTCCAGTTCCTGTTTTTTTTTTTCAGCTAACCTTCTATCAAGTTCTTTATAATCATCAACCAATCGACTTAATTTATTTTGTCTTTCAATAGGATCCATATCCCTTGGAACAACTTTATCAGCTTTCATACGTTCTTCATCTAGATATTTTGCTTCGGTAATTAAATTATGTTTAACATCTTTGTATCGGCCTTCTTTTATTCTACTAATAACTTTGATATAAAGATCAGCAATAATCCAATGTCGATATTTGCTAATACTGTTCTGGTAGTTTTCATTTTCTAGTTTTACATCGTCAAGATGTACCTTACTTTCTTCTTTTATTTTTTTTAGCTCTTCAATTTTTTCTTCGGATTTGTAATCATCTTTTATAGCCTCTCGTACTCTCACAGCTTTAAAATCATATTCTTCATTAAAATTTGTATACTCATCATCTGTTATTTTTCTATTTATATTTTCTAAATTAATGTCAAATCTTTCTTTGTCTTGAACATCTAATCCATGTTCTTTTCTTCATGCTACTTTTTTAGCTTTTTCTTCTTCTCTCTCTCTTCTAAGTTCTTCTTCTTGTTCTAACCTTCTCTCAATCGGTCCAACTACTGCTTCTTCTGCTCTAGTGGATTGTTCAACAACCTTCTTAGTTCAGCTTGTCTTGCAGCAGGATCAGCGATATTTGCTACAAGTGCCTCAGCTAATCTTTTTTTTCTCCACGTCAGATCTAGTAGTAATTCCTCTAGTAGTTGCTTCTTGATGTTCTTTAACTAGTCCGAGTAAACCTTTTTCCTGTAGTCGCTTAAGTTCTTCTTCTGATAATGGTTTAGTTTCAGGTTGTTTTCCAAGTAAAGCTTCAGTAACTGGCTTGAAAACGGATGCTGCTGTTTCTGCTGCAACCACTTGGCCACGTCGTGCTTGCTGTACTTGCTGCTTAAATTTTGCCTGAGATTGCGCAAGTTTTTTTAGATTTTCTATATGTTTTCTGTACTTTGCTTGTCTTTCCATTAATTATATACTATTTTGTATAAAAATTACTGTAGATATTTTTCAATACAACAGCGAAACATTTTACTCGTATCATTTGTTAGTTTATCAAACAAAAAAAAGTCGTATTTATTTGCCGTTGCTTTATGATATAATTCAATAAATTTATCTTTTGTTCCATCGCCACATTGCTCGTTCGCGATATTTCTAACGTCAACATTGTCAAGTCCTGGAAATAATATAAAACAACCAGTATTTCGCCTAATAAATCTGTCAACATTATAAAAACCTTGGGAGAGATAAACAGAATTACATTTTTTATTTCGCGACAGTGAAAAATATGATCTTATTTTATTCATTTCTTCGTTGTTTAGCGGAATATCATCAAAAACAACTATCATTTGTGTTCGGACGAATCAAGTTGATTAACTGGAATGAGTTCTTCTGGTTGTTTGATAATAAAAAAATCTTCGCCAGCTTCAAGATCATCATGAAGTTTGTCATTATGATTGTTAAGTAGCTCGTATTTATCTTGCTGCGGGTTAATCGTGTAAATATAAACGCGATCGTAATTAAAATTATCTCCTAGAAGTAAATTCATAAGCAAGTTTGTTTTTCCCGATCCAGTTCTTCCAACAATAAGATAATGACAATCTGGAAGTTAATTGTTATGTTTATGTTTCACCAAACGTTCTGTATCAAAATTTAATATCGATGATTTTGTCATTATTGTTATATAATTTTATGCTATATAAAAAATTGTCAGACTATAAATAAATAATGAGCTATTATACAAAATTTGGAACATTAGTAGGAGATTCATCAGCTGAAAGTACAACAATAACAGACCGTAAAGTTGATTTATCAGGCTATCTAAAAAAATCCGGCGACACAATGACGGGAAACCTGTTTATGTCAAATCAACGAGTACTAGAGTTAGAAACAGATTATCCGCCAATAAATGTCGTTAATACACAAGCTGTTAGTTATGCACAACTTAAATTAGTTGACAATAATAAACTAGATAAATCTGGTGGAACTTTAAGCGGTAACTTAGATATGTCAGGAAAAAAAATTATAAATTTAGAGACAAGGTATCCACCAGCGAACTTAAATCAAACTCAAGCGGTAAGTTATTTGCAGTTAAAGTATGTTGATGATAACAAACTTGATAAAATAGGTGGGACAGTTACAGGTAACATCAATATGTCAGGGAAAAAAATTATAGACCTTGGAAACCCAGCTGCAGAATCAGACGCAGCAACAAAAAAATACGTCGATGATCAAGAATCTAAGTACGTTTTAGTCAACGGTGGTATAATGCGAGCATTTCTCAACATGGACAATAATGGTATTAATAATCTTAGAACACCAGAAACAGATTTTGACGCAGCAACGAAGAAATATGTAGACGATAAGGAAATTCCTATGACAACTTCGTTAGCTACAATTAATAATGAAATGACTACACTAAGTACTAATTTTTCTAATCATTTACAAACGTTCTTAAATTTTCGTAGAAATATAAACAAATCTATCAATGAATTGTTTGGAAGTTCAGCGGTTGTAGATATTAAACTCGCTGACATTAATATAAAACTAAACGATATTATCAACGGAATTCCTAATATCATTGAAAAAACGAATCTGATAAAAAATTCCTCACAAGCAGATCATCAATGTGGTATACACAGTAGCATCAGGATCAGCAACACCGCAAAATAACACTATCAAACATACCGCAGAAGTCACTGGTGTATATAGGCTGTCCATATTTAGCGGTGCAAAATTTAGCATATTTACCACATATCTATGGCGTCATTCAATCGATAGTTTTTCTGGAATTGTATCATTGGTGTTAAATAAAGATGTCGAGGAGATATTTGTACTGGAACCATCTGATAAAAAAATAACCGCAATGTCTTACTGGTGGTGTCTGGAATTTGTCGCTGAAACACCTCGATTGAGTTAATTATAATAAATCAAACCCAGGGATTGGCACTATTGTATAAAATATGTAAACAAATATTATACAATGAAAAAAAAATATAGTTGATTTTAATCATATTTCAGAAAAAATTCCAAAACAAGATGTGGACGCTCTAATGCAATATTATAAATATTATCATAAAAAACTTTGGTGTGTAAAAAAATGTTACAAATATTATAACAGAATACTTCGAATGATATCATATTTGCCACTGTTAATGACTAGCTCTGGTATAATTTCAAGTGGAGCATCATTAAATCCGTTTTTGTTAATAATATCTGGTGTCGGTGTTTCTCTTGCAACAGCGTGTAAAAAAATTGAACCTCTTCTTGCGACTAAAAAAAATGCTTGTAAAACAGCAAGTATCACCTATAAAAAAATTATTTGATCAAATACGATCTTATTTGCGGGGTATAAAATATGATATGGACGATTTAATACGCGAGTTCCGTATTATTGACAGTATGTTAACAGATATTCTGCCAATGAGAGTCAGCAGATATGAAAAGATTATCATAAAATATGGGTTACAACAGTAGATGTTTAATTTTGTATAGCTTTAGAAATATCATTATCAAATAAAATATCAACCATATTGTCAATAAATGTCATCACATCATCTGCCCAACCCGCTATTCTCATATCATTTTCAGTCGCGAATAACCACACCGACCCATATTTTGGTGATATATGATATCCAACTTTTTTAATACAATCGCTTATTATTTTATTTTCTATACCAGTATAACTTGAGGCTGCTCTAATCGAATCAAATCTCTTACAAAATTTATTTGTCAGATCAAATCCAACATGTCGGGTTGACGTTGACGGATATCCCATATTATATATAATATTTCATTTGTTTAATATGAAATTTTGTCTAAACTATAAAAATAATAACATTATTTTGCTGATAAGTATAAGAGACTGTAATAGTAGTATAGGTAGTTGAGTTGTTCCTCTCTCAGGAAACCCCCCTACCCCCAAAACAAATTTTGTCAGAAATATGAAAGTCATCATTTTGAGCTAAAAAAGGCTGCTGACAAAATGTTAACTTATCACGTTTTGGAGGGGTAGGGGGTTTCCTGAGAGAGGAACCTCAACTACCTATACTACTATGTGCCCCACTTCACGCTGGCAGGGTAATACTCCAGTCGAGATTCAGCCTTCGGAAGGTTTTGCACGAGTCAGGTATGCGTTTTAGATACTCAGTCAAGAAAATTTCACATCTCTTCGATTTGTTCTATGCGAGGAAAGTCACTCTGCACTTGTGGGTTTTTGATGTTGTTTCGTTTGTGCATGGAGTTTTCATTCCACTAGATACTGCCAAGTATGACAAGCATGATGACTGATACAACGTTTTAAGTCAGTATGTGAGATCTTCGGTCGGAAACGGGTGAATGCAGGTCAGCTTGGTCTGATTTATCTGCCCTTTCATTACCCTTTCTGTTACCACGTTTCTGTAATATCTGAGATAATGACAGGCAATTTGATTAAAATCAGATCTCAGCTGTCCTACTTGAAGATCTGATGACGACCGATTAAGGGTCATGTTCTGGTGATCTTTTTTAGTCAATGGAAATGCAGCTTTCAAAAATCTGAAAGTAAATCAAGTCGTTCGGTACACATTCATGCTCTTCATCCTCAGTACTCTGTCTGCAAAGGAGAAGATATTAGATTTCATCTGATTGGTTGATAAAGTTAGCGATTATGGTAATAGCATAGGTTACCAGAACATGAGTTACATGACCCCTAAACGGTCGCTGTTAGATCTTCATGTACAACGGCGGAGATGTGATTTTATTCAGATTGTAATGACGGATTGTTACATTTAAGATTCTGCTAGATTTTCATTGTAGAAAGGGAATCTGGTAATATTGATGCAACTTTTTTTTGGGGGGGGGATAGGGTTAAACTTGATCAAAATTTTTAGTAAGGCTGTAAATTTCTGCAGGAAAATTGAGGCTTTATTCGGTAACCTGCTCGAGATGGTACCATAGGGTGTTGTAATGGCAGCTCCAATTTTGTCTCCATCTTTCGAATCGTGTGTATACAGGGACGTATGGCCACTATAGGATGGTCTGATTTCATTGAATTCACCATGATAAAGGAAAGGATTTAAAAAGGATTTTTTGTTTCAAATTCGCAATGGTCAAATATTATTTTGGGAAGTTTTGATAACTACGGTGGGGATTTGGGAAGACGGTAGTTGGCAATATTATCAGCATTGGTATGTATCGTGACAAAGCGGATTGATCCGGTTGTAGTTGTTGTAGGGTTTAACACCATTTTTCAGCACAAGATAGGCTATATATGGCGGCCAGTATAATTGGTGTAGGAAGAACCCTGGAAAACCCCGGGAAGAACCACCGACCCACGAGAAACTACTTGCAGGCTTTCTCACGTACCCACGTTAGCCGAGGCTGAGACTGAATTTTGTTTTTATTGATCGATGGCAGTGACGTGTATCACAGCAAATCGCATCCATGAAAGTTAATTTTCCTCTTGCATATCATATCAATGAGTCATTACCGCATGTGAATTTAGTAAAGAAAAGGAATAAAAACTGCACCTTTGATCGAATAACGAAACTTAGTAGAAAATATTACTAATTTCTCCTACGGACATTTTGCGTTTGCAAAGGGAAAGTTGCGTATTGAATGACGCTTAATATGTCAAATGGTTGTGATGATGCTAGTGCGAATAATAATAATAATAATAATAATAATAATAATAATAATAATAATAATGAAACTGCCAATAATAATAATAATAATAATAATAATAATAATAATAATAATAATAATAATAATAATTATTATTATTATTATTATTATTATTATTATTATTATTATTATTAAAATGCATCACAAATGTCCCCACACATGATTTATTTTGACCAACCCCACCTGTCCACCATCGCGCTTGCAGCAGGCTTTGTTACCATCCTCATCCTCATGAAACGTTATATCAGACATCTTTCTCGATCGATATACATATGCCACAGGTTACAAGTAAAAGATCATATTCCAATGAAAGTGTGACCTTTGATCCCCACCCCTTCTACCTCATGGAACTGCATCAACGACCCCAAAAATTTACTGTCATCTACCTCCTGAAACATCATACTAAATACGATAATCCTCCCTCAGTCGGAGTAGATACAGTTGAAGTCACAAAAAGTAAACTGTTACGCGTAGGCTCGTACAAAAATAACAAGAGAAAAGAGTGAAGTCAACAAGCTTTGTAAATTTTAACAAAATAATTTATTTCCCTACAAAACAATTTAAAATTTGGAAATAAGACTTACGGTTTGTGAATATAATCCAAAATTTAATCCTAAGATTGAAAAATACAAGTCCTATCAATAAGCAGTTCTAACAATATGGAGGCGATGACATCAGATGAGACCGTTGTGCTGGTGGTAATAGATTTTTAATTGAATCACAGTTTATGTTTCCGTATAGAACTCCAGAATAAATTTCCACTGAATTTCTTTCTCCCAGAACTTTTTATAAAAAAGTACACTTGTTAGTTTTCTAGAGAATAAATTATTAAATTCCAAAAAATAGAAAAACTTCAGAACAAGCCGGCATCAACAATATAAAACACTGTGTACCCTCAAGGTGTCAAGAATACGACTAAATGAAAACCTCTGAGAACGAGTATTAAAACCCAACATAAACGTCATTTCAGTTTAACGTGTTGGGTCACGTGGTCTCTTAACATCGAACAGCGTAATAAAAAAAAAAGCCAATTGTCACGTAGCTAGAATAGCCCTATTTAAGAATCTAATTCTCATTCTGAAAATATATAAAATAGAAAGGCTGTTTACAATCCAATTAACACGCTGGCCGAAATGGCCTTAGAATAGCCAATCGTTATCACTCGATGTTTACAAATCTATGAACCAGGGTGAGCTAAAAATGGTGCTAATGTAACACCTTTTGCGTTCTATACAAACAGAATTTATTTGAAAAAATATCGAATCCCGTGAAAATAATCATTACAATAAAATGCAATGAAACAAAAATAAAATAAAAAAGAATTTTAAAACTAACACACAAGCAATTTAATTACATATACGTAACAAAACATAACCTTTGAAAATGCGATCATTGACCCCACCCACTCTGTCTCCTGGTGTAATCTTTGGGCGACCTATTATGGGATTTTGCCCAAACACCAAGAACACGTTTTCATATATTCTCGCTTGTTTCTGAGTTCGCTAGCTGTAACAATTCAATTGATCTTAGGGTAAACATATATCGGATCAACGTTCGGCATATTTCGAAATCTTTGTTTTTCTCTACTCCGCGCTAGAGATAATTTGTGTTCTCAACCCACGATCGAGGTTCTTGGCGGTTCTCGAATATGGTTCTTGTTGTTAGGGTAAGAAGAACCACAAGACCATTTTACTCCCGTCAAGAACATTGTTCTCTAACCTCACCCAAGGACACATCAGGTCCGAACAGTAGAGTAGCTCGGGAAGGGCGGCAGTTGTCCCCAGGCGCCATGTGCCAGGGGCGCCAAAATGAGGAAAATACAACTATTCGTTATCTCAGATGCACTCGAAGGGGGCGCCAAGTTTTTGTTTTGTCCCCGGGCGCTAAGTAAGGGGGCGCCAAGTTTATGTTTTGTCCCCGGGCGCTAAGTACCCTCGCTACGCCACTGGGTCCGAAACCTGCTATTGTAGTACTCATCCTCGTGACACGCCGTACCATATACGATCACTCTTCCACATATCCAAGGGAACATCATTCAGATTAGAAGGTGAACTAAGCGACGCACGGACATAGTCCACCACGTTATGTTTGTCACGCAACTCAAAAGCTTCGTGAATATACTCCAACGGTTTAAGAGGATGTGTAGTAAAGGACAGAAAGGCTGAAAAACGGAAAATATCATAATACCATCCGCTAATGCATGGAAACAATCATCATCATCATCATCATCATCATCATCATCATCATCATTTTGTAAGAAGGAAACGGTGAAAAAGTACCAATTACACAGACCTAATACAGAACTAGAATGCTCTGTTAAAATGTCAGAGACCGTAACTTAAGATGCTACAAACTCAGCGTTAGATCACTAAAGCACATCGCTAATACAAGACAAACTCCGAAAGACGCTGCAGGAATGTAGTGGTGAGGAAAGTGCTCTGACGATGACTAGCTGAAACACGGGAATAAAGAATACTAATCACACTGCATCAAAGACTTCGAGGAAATCGAATGATAATAATAATAATGATGTGGTGGTGATGGCAGTATTTAGTGATTGAAAGAATACATTTCAGTAAGTCATGAAAATTTCATGAAATCTGAAGTAAAAGTTCGTAGTTGTAACGATTTGAAATTGTACATGTTGTGTAGCCCAAATTGTCCAAGTTTGTGAAACGTGTGCACCACCATCAAACTACCTGTAGAAGCGGAATTACGAAACATTAACATCTACCTGCGTGGTTAGACTGAGCAGTGTTTCGATGGATTTTTGTGTGTGATGGGTGGTTAACGTGTGAAACATGTAGCCAAATGGTCAACTTTGAATGTTGTGATTTGCTGAGGATTCTTTCTCAAGCAAGAATACGCAAATGACTCATCGACCTCGAACATCCTCTTCATATTAGTGTGTAGAGTCCCAATGTATCTGTAAACACATTGTTTACCAGGTTGCCAATTAACTGAGTTGTCAATTATCTATTCACGTTCGACACGTGCACGTCGAGAAGACCTAGTTATTACACTTGATAATTGATGGCTCAGATAATTGGCAACCTGATAAACAATGATTACAGATACATTGGGACTCTACACACTATTATGTAGAGAATGTTGTTAATAATAATAATAATAATAATAATAATAATAATAATAATAATAATAATAATAATAATAAACATAATAGTAGCAGTAGTAGCAGCAGAAAATCCCTGTGATATAATCAAGGTCCGTGAGATCTAGGGTTACGTGTAATGATCCTACAGCAGCAGAAAAGACCAAACACATACGTAAAGAGACCACGGAAAAGACGATTCATCATCATCATCATCATCATCATCATCATCATCATCATCATCATCATCTGTACAAATGAGAGCTTGAAGACCTTTCGTTACATATCCATTCCAACGAAATAAATAATAATAAGTTTCATGTATAATACTTATATGAAACTAAAACAAACTGAAAGTTTTGAGGTGCAAACTTTGAGACAAAGTACATCAGCGCTGACTCTGTATGCATGTGTGTTTGAGTGTGAAGGTGTAACACTGAGCTGCTGACTCTGTAAGCATGTGTGTGTTTGAGTGTATAAGTGTAACACTGAGCTGCTGACTCTGTATGCATGTGTGTTTGAGTGTATAGGTGTAACATTGAGCTGCTGACTCTATGCATGTGTGTGTTTGAGTGTATAGGTGTAACACTGAGCTGCTGACTCTGTATGCATGTGTGTTAGAGTATTGGTGTAACATTGAGCTGCTGACTCTGTAAGCATGTGTGTGTTTGAGTGTATAGGTGTAACACTGAGCTGCTGACTCTATATGCATGTGTGTATTTGAGTGTACAAGTGTAACAAATTACGCCTTTATTATCTCTTCTTATAATAGCAGTCTTTGAAACTTCTGTTTTTTTTTTTTTAAGTTTTGCTTTTTTGAATATAGTGCAGATGATATATGGAACTCGTTTCCACTCCAATCTGAGGAAGCTATTCAGTGGTATCTCTTTAGACTTCATTAGAGGAGAAAATAATAGTTAATGACGGCGATTTCATTAAGAAAGAGCCGACTGTCTACCAGACTCGTAAATTACCATTTAACGTCGGAGCAATGAGGTTATTGACTCTTTTGTCAGTCGTGCTTTTTGTTCTTGATTTACTGCAATAACACATTCCTCGCGTGTATTGAAGTTACAGGTCTGAAAAACAAATGACTTTCATTACTGAAGGTTTACGTTGTGCTTCGATCGTAGTAATAGTGACTCAGTTCTTGGACATGTGACTCAGTTATATATGTATATATATTAGTGTGATTCTTGCATTGCTGATATGACTGGGGGCAATAAAAAACATCAGAACAATTATCTGTCATACCTGAACTTATATTGTTCAATTTTAATCCAACCAGATGATTTTAAAATCCAAGATCGTGGCATATTTTAACTTTGAATTCTGCTCTTAGAACTATCTAGACTGACCCAAAGTGATACAATGGCACAAGCCTGAAGGCAAGGCAGATAAATATGCATTTCATCACTTCGCACTTACAAATTGTTCTTTTTTTCCTTTCCGTTTCGGACTGCAGCAGATAATACATACGTTTTTCAAATAGTCATCATTAACCCGTTTCAAACCAATTTTGTATAAGATACAGGCCTGAATTTTTAGTTTGTTGATGTTGTTATTTCACCTGCAAAGCACTGACAAGGTATAAGAATCACTTTTCCGATGACGTAATTGTTGTCGACATCGTTGTCATCGTCGTCGTTGGTGTTGGTTTATTCTTCAACTTCAGTTTCTATATTTAGCTTCATTTCTCTAAAAGTCTAATATATATGGTCGTGAAATATGATCGGGGGTATGGACACCTGTCTCTATCAAAGGCATGTCACAGTGAATCACTTTTTGTCACTCCTGAATGTAATGTTCATATATATGGACACGTAAATATATATGCAGTTAGTCTCATTTCCCACTCACATTATCGAATGACGCCAGTTATCACAATTCATAAGTGCATCCACTTCGATGACCTATATTTACATCGCCAAAATATGTCGCATTTACAGGAAAAAAAAATCTTTCATTTGTTATTTCTGATGCTTCAAGAATTGCGGATAATTCAGAGCATATTTTTATGATGAATATACTTTTTTGCTTCCCTTATGATACCATGAGGCAGACACAAATTAAGCTTTAGCTATGCAACACTGAGAAAGAGTTTATTAGAATGCGTTTTTCCTCGAAAAAAATTGCTGACACGAAGTAATGATTCAATTATATGGCATCAAGGTATGGAATATTTGCCTTTTTATATATTAGATAATGAACTTAGGCCAACACACATCCCCCATCCCCCAAAAAATCACACAAACCAACCAACCAAACAAACAACTAAACCAAATAACAAATGATGGTTTGTCCCCTAAATGGGTAAAATAAAGACGTTTCTTTTATGAAAGAATAGTCACGAGGAAACGGTATATAATAATTTTTCTCGTATGCAATTACATGTCTTCCCCATTTTAATCGGACTGTGATCCATAAACGTGTTTGTGATTCTGCAAAAGAGGATGAAACTGTGTCCAGCAATTTAAAAACTGGCCAAGAATGAAAGTAAAAGGGAGAAGAAAGGTTAAGCAAAGAAATAATAAGTATTATTTTCAAGTATCCGTACTGCATAATCTCGAAGCCAAGTCAGTGTCAACAAGCATTTACAGATGTATCGTGTGTATGAACCAAGTCACGTGACTAAGTTAAAATATTTGGCCTTAGTCTGGTCAAAGAGCTCATGCGAGATATTAAGATGCCTGGTGGCGATTAGGCGAAGAAATCTCGCTGAATTTAAACGATGGCTACCTGAAGATGAAGCTGGACATTCCTGCTTCCTAAGTAGAGATAAGTCATTGAAACACATCCAACCATGACAATTGGCAAATTTTATTTTTCTCCGCACACGTACTTCCACTTTCAGACTGCGCACAAAGGTCTAATGTAATTAAACTTTATGCAGAAGATCCAGATGTGTCTGGGATTCCATAGATTTTACTGCCAGCCACTTCTTAGATATCAGATCAATAACGGTCGGAAATATTCTTTCATAAATCCAATATCCGATCTATAAAGCCTCTTGAAATGTGGAGTGAGTGAGTGAGTGAGTCGAGGAAAATGAGACGTTGGACTGAGTAATTGAAAACCCTGGGTATTAGATGAAATTTCGTGCAGAAATAATAAATATATTATACAAATAAATGTACAGTCATCTTTATGCAGCTGTGTGTGTGTGTGTGTGTGTGTGTGTGTGTGTGTGTGTGTGTGTGTGAGAGAGAGAGAGAGAGAGAGAGAGAGAGAGAGAGAGAGAGAGAGAGAGAGAGATTTCAAAGTTGGAAAGGGATGGGATATGAGAGATTTTGCATTCCAATGCTGTATTTTATTGGCAAGCACAGGCGCACTCATAAAGAGGTATATAAGTTTGAGCAACATGATGCCTGTAAATTCCAAATTACTTGTACTAAAACGTGTCCATTTGTCGTACGTAAATGCAACCTATTGACCCTAAGACATGTTTCAACGGTGATAGGTTTGTTTCAGAGTGAAGTTTAGCTTTTTAGTTTACTCCATTGATACAGAAGTTTTTTTCCTTATCAAACTGAAATGAAATGACATATACAAATGGTAGCGAAAATGTCATCAAAACGAGCAAACCATCATGTGTGACGTACTTCCTGCGAAGGTGCCTTTGAATTTTTTGTTTCTGTGAGAAGAGTAGTTAATTCTGGCAGATATGAATAAGAATATCTTTTTTTATAATTCTCAATTCAAAGGTAATTATAAACTATATGACATATTGGAATGACTGAAAATATTCATTGCACCTTCCATATGCACTATTTTACTGGACATAAAATGTGGAGTCGACAACAGTCACCTAACTGCCAGGTGTTATTATTCGAAAAAAATTGTAATATACGTACGAGTAACAAGCTAAAATATTCCCCCGAAGGATTATCTCAGCTGGGACCATGATTATTTCGCTTACCTTAATCCCGAATGTGACACGTATTCTGACTAGAAACCGTTAAAAATTTTGTTGTCATCTTTAGCAGTGATATATCACTAAGTACCAGTGTTACAAAGAGCTATTTAATTAAATTAATTCCATGAATATATTCCTAAT
>JAECUM010072059.1:0-23223 GCA_016617855.1 Megalonaias nervosa | reverse complement strand
TCCATCGGAGTTCCATTTTTTATATATTTCGGTTTGTACAAAATCTCTCCGGTTAACGTTTTTACTGCTATTGGAAATCTTAATTTCTTCTCTAGCTCAGCAACGTCGCTGATAGACGCTCCGGTATCTTTAACCGACTCTGCCCATGCATTTATTTTTTTACGTCTTAAATCAGTTAAACCATTACCACGTATCGCGTTTGTAAAATGTTCTGTAACTCGTTCAGCTACACAGTTTATTCTTGACGAAGTCAAGGTTGATATTTTCATCGGCTTGAGATCTGCAACATTAGGTTTATCATTCAGCGGAAATATTCCATAGACAACTGCAGTCGCTGGATAACTTTGTACATAGTAAGGCTTATCAACACCAGTAAGTATTCCAGGTTTGGATCTGTTATTTAAGAGAACAATATTACCCCCGGACTGCACACGGACTGGATCACGCTTATCACGAATAATCCAGATATCGTCATCTGTCTCTACAATAAACTTTATTAAAAAGAAATATTTTTGATTATCAAGGTGATTAATAATTACTTTTCCTCGTTTGTCGTTCATCATATTAACGATATGTCCTATCCTGAAAGTTGACCATGCATGAACTGCACCATCGTCACGAAATTCCTTCTTGGCCTCACGGATATGTTTAGTTATATCCGCATTCGTTAAAGCTAGATCTTGCATCGAAATACTAAGTTTATACTCGGGTAGTCTGTCAAGATCGAATCTGGTTGCGTAGGGTTCAATCACGGATAATTCTTCCATATTATAATTAAGGCAAATATATATTTAATTGAACATTAATCTTTTGTATATGATTCAACCAAATCACTGCAACTGGCTAAAAATCGGTTATACGTCTCCGTGTAACAGAACATGCGTGAATGAATATTGTAGTTATCATATGCAATGCGTCAGAAATGGGAGTCTAGAACCAAAACCGTGTATTGTGTGTAGTGCTGGAGTGCGAGGAAAGACTCAACTGTGTGCGCAATGCGGTGGTAAAAAGTACAGAGAGTTGAAACGATATTACGATAAAAAATATAACGATGATTCTCCTATAAAAACCGAAGAAGATTATCTGGCTAGATTTTCAAAAAACAATGATTTAGACAAATAAATATTATATATATAAATGGAACAAAACGAATTTGTAGCGCATCCGATCATCAAAAATTATGAAGCGTCTCGAGAAGGTGTGATTAGAAACTGCAGATTGAAAAAACCAGTCGGTAGTCTTAATAATACTGGTTATTTTACATTTACTGCTGGAAAAAATAAATATTTATCACATATATCTACCTACGAGTGTTATTTTGGAATAATCAAAGATGGATATGTAGTTGATCACATCGATGGTGATAAGCTTGATAATTCGATTTCCAATTTACGAGTTACTACACAGAGTCAAAATTGTAAATTCGGAAACACAGGAAGGTGTAAATTATACAGAAAGAGAGCTATTAAATCCGTAAATACAGAGACTGGGGAAGAAATTAGTTTTGAATCAATTAATTCTGCTGCCAAATACTTTGACATAGTACCACGATCGGTACAATTTGTCGCAGAAAATATACAAAAATCTTCCTTTTCCAAAAGATTTTTGCAAAAAATTAGGTTTCAATACGTTTAGTCTACCGTATTTTTAATATTACCAAATGATTTAGCGCTCCGTCAAGCATAATGATCGTAGTTATCCGTTTATACGAGTTAATGTCAAAAGCTATCCTGATTGTCCATACTTGTCAATATGTGTAGGTTGCATTATACTAAGCAGAATGTTAGTTTTCCCAAGGATTTTGTTTAGCTATTATCACAGGCAATGGTCCATCATTGTCGCTGTCATTTTCACTTGTATTTTCACTCGTATTTTCACAATGTTCTCTTAACTGTCTTATACGAAAGTTTATGATCTTTCTCTGTTCGTATTCATGAGATAATTCTAGCTTGATTTTGTCAATAGCGTTTGAGAGAGGTACAAACAATTTTACCTGATTATCAGTGACAGTTGCCAGTGACTTTAACATTCCTTGCTGGATAATTTTCATAAACTTGTAATCAGCGGATAACGTAAATCTGTTCTCGTTCTTTCGTTGTTGTAATGAGTCAAAATCACATAGAATCTTTTCAGCATTAAGATTGTCAGATACATTGATACCGTTATGTTGTAATTTTTTAATCGCAGAAACAATGACATTGATATTTTCAAAATTCATTATATAATAAGTGTTTATTTAATATAAAAAAATATTAGCTCCCATGACTTTTTTTGTCAGGGAGCTGTGTGATATATGGTTATATACAATGAAGATAATGGTTATATACAATGAAGGTGATTATATGGTTATATACAATGACGATAATGGTTATATACAATGAAGGTGATTATATGGTTATATACAATGAAGATGATGGTTATATATAATGATGATAATGGTTATATATAATGATGATGATGGTTATATACAATGAAGGTGATATATGGTTATATACAATGAAGATGATGGTTATATATAATGATGATAATGGTTATATATAATGATGATGATGGTTATATACAATGAAGGTGATATATGGTTATATACAATGAAGATGATGGTTATATATAATGAAGGTGATATATGGTTATATAATACAATGAAGACGATGGTTATATATAATGATTATAATGGTTATATACAATGAAGGTGATATATGGTTATATACAATGAAGGTGATATATGATTATATAAAATGAAGGTGATATATGGTTATATACAATGAAGATGATGATTATATACAATGAAGATTATGATTATATACAATGAAGATAATGGTTATATACAATGAAGGTGATTATGATATATACAATGAAGATGATGGCCTTTTCTCTACCTGTGAACAGAAACTAGCACACCCACCCCAAATATCAAATCCGTAGGGTGCAAAACTGACAGCTACTACGTGTTGACACGCTGGTAGGTATACTAAATTCTGTTCACAAATAGACTAGGGCTCGGCCACGGCCCCAATAGATTATAAATCTTGGCCTAAAATCGCCTCCCGCAGACAATTTGTCTTTCTCAGGTTTCGAACCATGGGCGCCAGGACGAGAGTTTATACGCGCTATCAACTGAGCTATCGGACCTTGTTATAAATACATACTAAAAAAATTAGTATGTATTTACCAATAGCCTATTTCCTAAAAACTACAGTAACAAAAACCACAGTTTTCTGTGTAAAATAAGATTTCTAGTTTCCAAAAAATATATATAATTTCTACATTGACACTGTACGTAAGCCGTAACCAAGGAAATTGATTTATTCATAGCGGATATTCTTAAAATAACTTTACGCGGCATATATACACAGCCGTTATGGAATAATCAATATGCAGCCACAGCCTTCTAGATAATAGATTTCGATTGTGCACTGGGCGCGGATTTTATGTAAACAAAGAATACAGTATTATAGACAAGCACTATACATCCGGATATTTTTTTTTTTGTTATGATAAAAACGCATTATGATAACACTCTATGAGCGTACATACAGGTTTATATTTAGTTCTTCATTTCTTGTGTCCAGAATGCGATTGCTTTGGACTGTAAGTTTAAAGTGTATCCTTGATAATAACGGATTATGAACTCGCAGGTACACGGGGTTAATTGGCTCTGATACAATTAACGAACCGGGAGGGACCGATGGGCTGAAACTGAATAATATGTATCCTTGCTGGGCCTGGCTAGACTTAGAAAGATCTATCTGATAGCTACCTTCAATAACATCGCATACCAGATTGATTGCAATTGTTGTTGTTATATTTACAATGCCTGGCGATATATGACGTCCGGCACCAAAGGGATTGTTATTGTGTTTTAGTATAACCGGTGGTGGGGCTATTTATTTCCACGATTCAATTACTCCCGAATAATATTCTTCAATAAGATCACTTAATGATTTCTTCATTTCAGCATTATTTAAATCTGGTATAACAAATGTTTGTAAATCTTTTTCTGTTATTTTGTAATGATCAAGAAATAATTGCTTAGATATTGGATTTGTGTAAGAATCTCTACTAATATCAGTCGCAACGTTTATAATACTTCGATTGGCGATGTATAAATCGAATAAGATCCCATTTAAATGTTTTATTGACTCGATTATTTGCTGCTTTACACTTTCATTATAATGTTGTGATAATGAAATAAGTAAATTTCTTAAATCATTAAACGTTTTATCGTATTCGGGTTTAAGAATATCTAAAAACCGTTTAATAAATCCTACATCAACAATATCTCGATGCCTCCCCTCTGGTGTAACGATAACATTGAATGCTGATCTGGTTATCTTGGGGATCCTTTTGCCATCAAAATCGGTAAAGTAGTATATATTGTTGTTTGGATCAAATTCAAATACTATATAATTCCATGGATATTTTCCTCGATATTCTGGATTTTTAATGAATTTTTCTTCACTCGTTTTAAACTCATTTTTAGTTGGTTCTGAAACTCCATTATAAACAGATGCAACTTCAGGCCATCCTAACACTGATCTAATCGAACTTTGATAAATGTCTACGAGGTAATCAGGAGAATTTATTTTAATCGCCGCTGATAGTGTTGGTTCATAAACAGTGATCGCTATTTTAGATTCTTCCCCTGTGATAGATTTAATTCTGCGTTGAAATTCATCGTTGATCTGTTCTATTTCATAACTGCCAGTTGTAATTCCAACAACTTGCCAATCAGGTGTTCCATCCGGTTTATTCTTATTCGCAAATACCAGTGAATTATTTGCTGGTTGTCCACCAAATGGTTTTGACCTGATATTTGGCCAGCTATGATAAACTCGTAATTGCGCTAGCGCTATTTCCTTTGCTGGAATTGCAGTTGGAAAATTAACGCTAAATTCAGGATTGGTTGAACTTAATGATATCATAGTAGTTTTTGATGGCGTTGTATTAGCTACGATCTGCTGAAGTAATTCTAATGATGACATTATTGTTATCGTTATTATATAATTCTCCATCTTTCCGTTATTGTCACTAGCGATTATGAATGCTTCATCGTAGGTTTTCATTATCGTTACGAACTCCTCATCAGATATTTTACCATCACTGAGATACGCTGAAAGTTACGAGCATAATTTAGTGTAGGCGGCTGTTGCTGTGTGCAATTTCATTATGTACTCGTTTAGTTTATCATTTGTACACGTAGATATTTTCTTAGCGATAATACTGAAAATACCTGCGCATGTTGTTGCCGTTGAAACTATAATTGTTACAACTGCAGGCGCTGTCATCGTTATTGTTGATAGTAATAATCCAGTTCCAGCAATAACAGCAGAAACCGAGTATACCATTATATCAATAACAACCATACGTCGACGATATTTTTTTACCTTTATCGTGTAATCGTCAATGATATTTTTTAGTTTGGTTTGACACTCACATACTTGAGCGTATCTGTGACGTTGAACATCGATAAATGACTCTTGATTCATTATATTTATCTAGATAACTAATTGAGGAGTTTCAGCTACAAATTCAATACACCACCAATAAGTCGCTGCGGTTAACTTTTTATCATTCGCTATCAGCATAAACGTTTCCTCGACATCTTTGTTTAACAATATAGACACAATTCCAGAAAAATCATCGGTTGAATGACGCCATGGAAATGTGGTAAATATACTGAATTTTGCACTGCTAAACACAGATAATCTATATACACCAGTGACCTCTGCGGTATGTTTAAAAGTGTTATTTTGCTGCGACCATGTTGCTTTTCCTGATGCTACCGTATATACCATGTTAATGATCAGTTTGTGTGGAATTTTAACGAGATTAGTTTTTTGAATAATATTAGGAATGCCACTAATGATATCGTTGAGTCTTGTGTTAATGTCAGCGAGATTAATAATAACAGTTGGTGGAGTTCCAAAAAAGTCATTAATATTTCTGTTTACATTTCTACGAAAATTTAGAAATGTTTGTACATGATTAAAATAATCAGCTCTAAATGTAGCAATTCCATCATTGATTGTCGTTAACGAAGTCATTATTGGAATTTCCTTATCATCGACGTATTTCTTCGTTGCAGCGTCAAAATCTGTTTCTGGTGTTCTGAGATTATTAATACCATTATTATTCATGTCGAGAAATGCACGCATTATACCACCGCGCACTGACACGTACTTGGATTCCTGATCATCGACGTATTTTTTCGTTGCTGCGTCTGTATCTACGATTGGATCTCCAAGATGTGTAATTTTTCTTCTTGGCATAATAATGTCACCGGTAAATACATCACCAGTTTTCTTAACATAATCGTTAACCGATTTACCGGAATCCTGTATTTTACCTTGGTCAGCAAAAGTAACGATATTATTAACAACCGCGGTGGGAATTCGTATAAGTACATCTAGTAGTTGTATATTACTCGTTTTTAATCGTCCTTGTTTGTCCTGAAAAACGACGACTTCATTTTGATCCACACTTGTAATATTTAATAAATCATCGATTTCATTTCTGAGCTGATCAAGAGTTGCATATTTAGATAAATCGACCTTCTTCTTATCTTTGCGAGTAGATCTTCCATAAATATCTACCATTATATTTACTGATATCTGTTTAAGTGTTATGACGTAGTGTAGTGAACGCGTGCACGACTTTATGAGGCGGTGCTGTTGATTTTGATACAGCATCAAGCACAGCGAGGGTTTCACGACCGCATATTGGAGGATCAGTTATTTTTTGTGTTGGTAGCGTTGAATACCAGATTGGAATATCACCGGTAACGTACTTTAAAAATTCTTTTGGTGGTGCTAATCCATACGAATCGAAATAAATAATTCCACGTGGATCAATTGCATATCCGACCCAGTGCGTGCCTGGGCCAGAGTTTTTATCGAGATTAATGATACCAGTTTCAATATTGTTTGGTTTTTTGGTAATTGATCGCGCATAAAAACACCTCTGAAATTTTTTATTTTTAATTGCTTAGCAGCATTAAGTAAATCAAAATTGGACATAGGTGATATTAGTAAACTGTCCCGGGAAGTCTTAGACCCTTTCCGTACCACGAATACGGGGTCCCTGGTAATCTTAGACCCTTTCCGTACCACGAATACGGGGTTCCTGGTAGTCTTAGACCTTTTCCCTTTTTTTTTGATTCCTTGTCCGGTTGCTTTCTTTAACGCCATTCCAGCAGCTGTTCCAACAGCACCTAGCGCAGCTGCTTTTGCAACAGCTGGGGCTGCAGCTGCTATTAATGCTGGTATAGCTGCGAGAAGTGGAAATATACCACCCGATTTAGCGATGTTTTTGATGGCGCCCGCAGAAAGATTAAGTTTGACGCCTTTATTTGATTTTTTAGCATCATTGAAGTTTTTAAACTGACGCTCGGTCAACGATAGTTTATTTGCACTGGTCATTTGTTCTCGCTTTAGCGATATTTTTATTCCACAATTATTTTTTGATGCTGATTGCAGCTTTTTAATCTGACCAGGAGTCAGACTCACACTAACGTGATGATATGACATTATTAATATTATGAACGATCTAATTACATGTTTATTTACATATTTTCTACTGGGGCATCAATAACTCTCATTCGTCCACCAACACCTTCGAGTAACATCGATTTATCGCTGAGTATAACTGCAATTGCTCTGTAATTTGCAATAACTCCTCGATTCACACGAGCTCGAAAATGTATATCTACAACAGATTGTCTGGTTAAATCTAAATGTTCTAGAGAAAAGTAATAAATCGGATACAGCGTTGTAAAATCTAGCTGCGATATTTGTAAACCAGTATCAATATTTTGATCACGTCCCATGAACGACATAAGACGATGATAAGCCCGTGCTACATGATTTTGATCGAAATTCAGTAATATATCCTCGGATGGTTCTTGATGTCCATTAATCCTTAATGAAACCTCAGAAACACCAAGTTTGTCAAATATCATTATACTTTGTGTCTGATTATTTACTCGTGCAGTATTTTGAAACGCAATAAATATATGTCTTGGTGCAGAAACACCTTGCTGAGAAGCTATTTGCCATGTGAATAGACCATTAATTGCACTCTGAACAACATCTGTGGTTGTTGTTAACCATGATAACGTTGATTTACCACCTTGACTCATAAAAGATAGCAACCGATCTTCTTCAGATATTGTTGGAGTCATCACTGGCATCCACAGGGAAAGTTTGGTTAATATCACTTTACCATGAAGTGCTCTAGTTGCATTATCATCAGCTCCCTCAACGTGCCACATTGCATCATTATCATCGCCTTTTCGCACAAGTACAACTGTGTGTTTAGCTCCAAAAATAACTTTCCTGACATTTCTGCAGAATCCAAATATGTGTGACAGTGGAATCGCACATGAAAATGTTTTTCTATTACTTTTCAACATTGATCGACGCGCTGCAAATCCTAAGTTGAAATTTGGATTAATACTGTGCAATAACGGAAAATCAGCAGCAGGCCGGTCTATCATTCCAGCTGGTTGTGGATCGACTGCAGTATTCCGTGGTGTTTGTACTAAATTATAATTTCTATTGTCAGGGTGGTCAGAAGTATCTTTTGAGAACATCATTGATGGACCAGCTGATCTTGAATAATCATCGCTGTATCTTGCAAGACCCAATATCGTCGTAGCAACGTCGACGTCTTTCTGAATTGATTCAATATTTTTTCCGTCAATCATGTACGTAGCGCTATCAAATAACGCCATAATACCATTATTAACAAAACCAGTTCTAACCTCAGCGGCGTACTCGGTATTATCTGTCCTTATAATTTCACCTTCGACTTCAATAAATGCTTCAGCGGGTAGAAAATATCTACTTGTATCCTGAATCTATAGTTCAATTCGTCCACGCTGATCTGGAATTCGTGCGTCGTAAGAATAATACTGATAATCGCGCACAGACTCATCTTTGAGTACTGGTGCATCCATGTCAAACGCGGGGTCAGATATGCGCTTAAACATCTTTATTATTATCGTCTTCGTCTAACTCGAAGACCACTTCCTGCTATCAGACTAGCGGTTATATTTTTTTCTTTGTCTGACATCGGTACATCAGCCAACTCCGCTAGTTTTTGATTAGCGGCTTGATTTATTATTTTACTTACACTTGCGGGCATCACTTCAGTGCTAGCCAATTTCACAGGTTGAGGTCGGGTCGCTTGTGGTCTGCGTATTAATCTTGATAGTCTATCTTTGATTGCTGAGAATGCTTTGCTAGCAATATTACCAACAGCGCCTATACCTTTTTCACGAACAACATCAATAGCTTTCATGCCCAGTTGCTTTGCAATCGGCATTGCTTTTGGGGCTATTCTTCTACACAGACCCTGAACAACATCACCTAGTCCATCTCCGTAGGTCATTTTGTATACTGGTAATCGAGAGTTTATTACCCTGACCATGGTAGGTCCACGTTGAGTACCAAGCACGATCATGTTGTTATTAAATGACTTTATCACTAATTGTATCTAATCACTGTGGTAATCATCGGCGATTTCATTAATGAGAAACCGATATACATTAATATCCATGATACCGCCTGTAAATAATCGTTTGCAAATATCAGCTGCTTCATTAATGATTTCTGGGGAATTATTACCAGTTCGTTTTCCTCCGATGAGGATTTCTAGTCGATCAACATCAGCAAGAACGTTATTGGGGCAAGTAATAAGGCCACTTCCTAAACCACTTCCAGTTGCGCCAGGGGCGTCTTGAAATTCTTCTTCTTCTTCCTTACCTGTTGTTTGGACTGGTTGTAGTTGTTGTGATCGTGGTAATTTAATCTGTGGTGATTGTGATAATATTGCAAATTCTTCTTTTGGTGTTTTTTGTTGTTCTCGTAATTGTTTTATTGTTTCTTGTTGTTCCTGTTCTCGTTGTTTTCGTTGTTCTCGTTGTCGTTGTCTCTCTTGTTGTTGTTGTAGTATCTTGTGTTGTTGTAGTAGTGGTTGCAGTTGTGGTACTGGTTGTTGTAGTGATGGTAATTTAAGATGTGGTGATGATACTGGTGATAATTCAAATTGTGGCGGTTGTGATATTGGTGATGATTCAAATTGTGGTGGTTGTGATAACTGTTTGCTTTGTTTAGTCTCTTTTATATATCTACGTACAATATTATCAAATTCATTAAAATATATAATATCTTCATTAGATCTGATTTCTGGAATACCAGTAGCGACGCGATATACATCTCTGATCCAATTGGCAGAGCTTAATGATTTAACATATTCTGGTTTTACATATTTTTGTCTTTCATAATATCCAAACGCGGCAATATCAAATAATTGGGTTGAATTCCTGATAGCAACAATACCTCCAGGTGTAAATTTATCTATTATCTTAGTTCTGGTTCTTGGTGGTTGTGGTTGTGGTTGAGCTGCTTGTGGTGCATGTGGTGGTGGTTCAGCAGCTTGAATACGACCAGCAATATCAGCAGGCAATGTTGCAAGAGCTCGTTGTGTTGCCTCAGTTGCTGTAACAATTTTCTTCGTTGGTTCGACAATCGGTTTAAATAATTGTTCTGTACCTTCTGTAAATTCGACCTGAGACTCCTGACGCGATTGTAGTTGTTGCTTAACAGAATCACGAACAGGTAGATATTTTTTAATTGCCTCTATTCGCTCTCGAGCTAATTTAGCTGAGTGTGGTTCTCCAATACTCATTATTGATAATATTTATACTTGCTGTTTAATTTATAGCAGCAGGGAGGGTGGAAGACATACGCGTAGTGACCAGTACGTGAAAAAAATCAGAAAAAATCTGGTCAATTAGAGAAGTTTTTACTGTTAAAGCAAAAACTTTTTTTTTCAGCCTTCGTAGGAACCCTTTAATTTTCAAAATAAGGTCTCTAAAAAGTTGTAGGGTCCACCCTCCCTGCTGCTACCTGGGCAGATTATGAGAAGTAGATCTAGCGGGTTTAAGCGAAAGGATACTCCGAGAGAAGCCACTCGTAATTTGGCGGGAATCTTAGGACCAGAATTGTAAGACAAGGAAAAACTTCGACAAGGTCAGTAAGCTATTTGCTCGATTTTTGAAAAACATTACGGCGTCATAATTTTAAGTATTTGTAGCATGTATACTTAATTACTGGGATTGTTTTAGTATGTAGAATTATCTTGTAGTGTTTCATTTATATGCGTATTTGAGACATGAATTTGAGTTTACGTAGAGAATTATGTAGATTGCTAGTCCGTCAGAATTAATATTGTAATTCGCTGGTAGGTTACTTCGTAGTAACCAGTACCTTTAGTAATGCGTTATGTTAGAGTTTACGCATGTTTCAATTGGAGTTTAGGAAAATGATTGATGTATGTACGATTAGTTACGATAGATGTGTGTATATATCAGAGCATGGATATTTGAATATTTGTATATTTGGTATGAGTTGTGATGTAAAGATATGCGTCTGATTGTTGTTTATTGGTTTGTGTAATGGAATTATGAGTATGTACTGATGTGAAGCAATTTATTGTTGTATGTATAAGAGTAATTAATACCATGCTTTCATCATGTGTTATTATGTTGTGTTTTACCATACAAGAATGTATGCGTATTTCGGTGTGAAAGAATGCGTGACCGGTGAAATTTAATAGCCTTATCTGATGATAGGCTGTGTGTAGTGTGAGATGTGAGCGCTGAGAAAAATATTGTACCATCCTTGTGTTTTCACAGGAAGCTTTTCGGGGACAGAACTTCCGGTGCAAGTTAGTAGTCCCGAGTCTCTAAGAGGGAGACGGAAGTGAGACTGACAGTGCAGTCGGAGTCGACAACGTGCAGTCGACATAGAAAGAGGGATAGAAGGGGAGGAGGAGGAAAGTGGTCTGGAGGAGGAAATAGAGGAAGTGGAGGAGAAGGAACTTGGGGGGAGTCAGGGAGGACGAGAGGGAATTAGGAGATAGAGAAGAATACACAGATGAGTAGTACACAAGGACAGGTGGAAATCTCTCACACTACGAATCAAATGATGCGATAGGCTAGAAAAGGGTCGAGCGGACGAATTGTATTTGGGAAATTCGAACTATTGATCTTTTAACTGTTATTAAATTGTTATTGTTGAACTTCATCCTTTTTGTATCTTTAATCATTTAACCGTCGGCATTGCTGACTGGGGGGCTCGGAGCTGTATATCTAACTGTCACTAAATCAACTTCCAACCAAAATCGAGCCTGGGTGGGACTTCTACAATAATTTAAATAAATATTGGAGGCAGCCCACCCCCAATCCCCCACAACCAAAACCTCACAGTGGGGCGACCCTCTACAAATAATAATAATAATAATAATAATAATGAGGACTTTGTATAGCGCCTAATCTTTAGAAGCTCTAAGCGCTTTGCAACATTTTACAACACTTAAAAAACATATATAATGATATGATTAAAAAAATAAAAACAAACACCACGAATTAGAAAACAGAAAACATGCTGTAAATATTTAAGGTAAGGAAACATTATTAGGTCTTTAAGTCTGTTCTTGCAATTGAAATAGGTGAGTTTTAAGAGCGCTCTTGAATGAGATCACTGTGTCTTTGTGTCTAAGTTCAGTGGGCAATTCGTTCCACGTTGCTGGGCCCTAGTATGCAAAAGAGCGTTGTCCATATGATTTCATTTTCATAGTGGGAATAATGAGAATACGAGTGTCAGAAGAGGAGCATAAGCATCTTGCAGGTGTGTACACATGGGTGAGGTCAGATAGGTATGTTGGACTGGAGCCCGTCAGTGAAACGTAGCACAGAGAACAAATTTTGTGTTTAATTCTGGATCGAATGGATAGCCAGTGTAGGGTACAGAGCAGGGGGTAGGCGTGCTCTGATCGTGGTACTCTAAGGATGATCAGAGAAGCTGTGTTTTGAATATTTTGAAGTTTCTGGAGTAGATATTGAGACGAACCAGACAGAATTGAGTTACAATAGTCCAGTCTTGAAAGTACTAAGGAACACACAAGTGTTTTAGTGGCATCAACTGAAAGACACTTGTGTGTCAACTACATATGCGAAAATCTCCTTATGGAGGAAAACAAATATGAGGTTTCTGGCTGTTCGAGCACATTTTTATCTTGGCGGCACATCAATATGTGGATCCATATCCAGCTATACAAATATGCCGTTATCTTTTAATCACACGAGTTTTTATATCCATTGTGAGGAATTTCAAGGTTTATTGCTTCCGACTCCAATTAGATTAGAGACTATACACAATTGTTTTGACATTAATATGCTTGCATAACGGTGAAGAGTATAAGATCATATACACGCCAGTACAACATCCATTTTTACAACTTCTTTCAACGATACTCATGACACAAGCACTTATAAGTCAGTTATAAATTCTGTTGATGGAAATACCATGTTCCATACTCCCATCCAAAGATACATGTACATAAAGATATTAAATATGTATTGCATGAAATACGAAGTAAATCGCATAATGTATACTGAAAAGATTATATTTGCATGTATTCAATTAAAATCCGTGTAGATAACACAATTTTAAAAATAACCACTCGGTTACCCCGCCAATAGAATCCTCCCATTATTCTTTGTTGTTGTTACTATTTACGATAATTACATAAGAAAAGACGTTATATTTAAACCATAATGATTGTGTAAGGTATAAGTTAGCAAGGTTTTGATGTATCCGACTTTGTGTTCACACATCTTAGCTAACCAAGGATGATCAATCAATTTTGTTATACGTCTATGGCAAGCCAAATTGGTATTCATTTCTAAAATTTATGTTTCCCGTCAACTATTAAATTGGTATTCATTTTTAAAGTTATTTATCTCATCAACTATTAATTTGGTATTCATTCTAAAAATTATTCGTCTCATCAACTATTAATTTGGTATTCATTCTAAAAGTTATATATCTCATCAACTATTAATTTGGTATTCATTCTAAAAGTTATTTATCTCATCAATTATATAAAACATCTTACAAACTATACAAAATATATTTTACATTTTATGAAATATCTTATAGAACTCGTTCTTTATATTAGACGTCTTGTATTGTTATGACTCTGTGGTCTTAAACTAAGTAATATAAAAGAGGGAAAATCAACAAGTTTAGTAAACTTCAACAAATAATTTATTTCCCCCTCGAATACAAAGTGAAAATTGAAAAGGGACTTACAGTCTTGTGAATTAAATCCAAGATAGTCCTAAAAGTTTTATCACAAGTCCAAAAGTATAGAGTGTTTCGAATTAATTCATGTGGTGTTACGAAAGAATTCAAATCTTGAATGTGCTGATGTACAGCAATCTCAAATGTACTGGTGTGCCACTAACCATGATGTATCAAAATGATATAATCCAGAATGTCCTTGAATGAATTCACATTAATTCCAAATTAGTAATTTAGTCCTAAAGTCAATGAGCACTTTATAATTGCAATGAGTAATTTAAATGAAATATTCCTCTCAAATTTAGGTGTGCGCAACTGAAGTTAAAATAGGAATGAATAATTCTGATATTAAGCAACCTTAATATAAAAACTTAAGAAACAATAAGAGGATCGGGGCGAAGGTAATTTTCCATCGAATTCGTAAACAAGGTCAGGTCTATTTACGTAAATTTTAACAAACTAACCTGATATATATAATGTAGACCATGAATGTTGCAAGGGGGAAAACAATGTCCTGAACTCAAATAAAAGTAAACATGTTTACCTAAAAGTGATAAGAATCTTAAAATACAACCTAGAATCATAGACAGAAGTTAGCTATTTAATATTTTCGTTGATCAAATGACTCTTACAATCTACAATCAATGACAAGGGTCAATCACACAATAATAATAATAATAATAATAATAATAATAAGGTGGACTTATTACAGCGCCTAATCATTAGAAGCTCTACAATATTATAACACTTACAAACATACACAAAGACAAGAATACAAACACAAATACCATGAAATTAAAATCAGAAGCATGCTGGCAATAATTAAGGAAGCAAACATTATCAAGTTTTTAAGTCTGTCTTGTAGTCGAAATAGCGGAGTTTTAACAGCACTCTTGAATGAAATCAGTGTCCTTATGTCTAAGATCAATGGGCAATTCGTTCCATGTAGCTGGGCCCTGGTTCGCAAAAGAACGTTGACCGTATGATTGCATTAAATATACATAAACAAATTGAAACAAGATGTCTTACAAAGTGTACGAGATATCTTATAAAATACGTAATACCTGAATTAACTCTGCTTTCCAGATCTATTGTAAACTTAATCAGGTATATCGTAAACTTAATCAGATGTCTTGTAAACTTACTAGATATCTTGCAAACTTAATCAGATGTCTCGTAAACTTAATCAGATGTCTTGTAAACTTAATCAGATGTCTTGTAAACTTAAACAGATTCTTGTAAACTTAATCAGATGTCTTGTAAACTTAATCAAATGTCTCGTAAACTTAATCAGATATATTGTAAACTTAATCAGATGTCTTGTAAACTTACTAGATATCTTGTAAACTTAATCAGATGTCTCGTAAACTTAATCAGATGTCTTGTAAACTTAATCAGATATCTTGTAAACTTAATCAGATGTCTCGTAAACTTAATCAGATGTCTTGTAAACTTAATCAGATGTCTTGTAAACTTAATCAGATGTCTTGTAAACTTAAACAGATATATTGTAAACTTAATCAGATGTCTTGTAAACTTAATCAGATGTCTTGTAAACTTAAACAGATTCTTGTAAACTTAATCAGATTCTTTTAAACTTAATCAGATTCTTGTAAACTTACTAGATATCTTGTAAACTTAATCAGATATCTTGAGAAGATTGTCAGATACCTTATGCGTTTCATACGTTAGCTTTTAATTTATAACATATTTATAAAAGTAAAACAATTCTTATAAATGTTGCAACAATCCTATAAAATTTACAAGATTTAATTTAAAGATATCGGACTGAGTTTATGATATGTTATTAAAAAAGCAATTGGTCTTACAAACTATCTTATATAATTGTTAGTATATTTTATAAAGTTTATGAGATATCTTAAAAAATTCTCATATCTCTGAATTAAAAAGATACCTTTTTATTTTATTTCAAACGTAGATTATAAACATAATAAGAGATCTTTTGAACTTTATTAAAACGTATATTTTTAGTTTATACAATATGTTCTTAAACATGTAAGATATCTTAACATCTGTATACAATATTTTATGTTCATGTCAAGTGTCTTGTATGACTGTGGCGCTTTGAAATGTGAATGATCATTTATTATTTATTCATCTTTAGCATTTGACTGTGCAGAGCTTCAATAACGTGACGTGATTTTTTGGTAAAAGCCCCCACCCCCACCCCAAAGAAAACATATTAACAAACAAACAAACAATTATCAATTTCATCCTCACAGCATGTTACATTTCATCTAGCCTATATAGAAAAGCATTTAAACATAGATAAACAGATTTACTTTAATTACTTGAATCAATACATAGTTGAGAGTAATTTATCTCCTTTAAGAAGAATTATTCTATGCTACAATTCCATGATCATATCATTTGCAAATGTAAGCTATACTTGTGTAATACACATTTCAGGTTTCTTTGTGTTAAGTGTATCGCTAAAATAAATACTAAACATGGACGTTGTATTAACGTGACCACACCATAATTTGTTCTGTTTTGTGTCTTGATCAGCCAATGAGGTGGGGAGGGGGTGTCTATGATTATGCATATATAACTTACTATGATCAGTATAGTGTTTACCTATCGTTCAAATCCTCGGGCGACAATCCTTTATCACCCGTTGCTGCGTGCGCTAAGATTTTCTCGTATTCACGAGTATTCATAACAAAATACGTTGTCAACAACACAAACTAATAATCTCCCGCACACCAGTGAAAGTTCCGGTTTTAGCAATTGATAAGTAATTCGTATTTAGACTTATTTGCGTACTTAGATTTATTGAAAAGACGCTAATGTTCCGCCATGATTAAAACCCTGTCAGCCGCTATGTCCCAGATCAATAGTGCACACTGTTTCAATTTTACCCCTTGATCGCATACAATAGATATGCTTCACCCTTCCTCCCAATACTGACAATAAGCGATTTTCTAGAAATAAATTGTATCTACTTTTTCAGTTGATGGAAACATTATATTTTCACGAGTGACGGAGCCAAGAACTATAATGCAAAATATTTCACTTCACAAGCATTTTTTCTGTTATATATAATAAGCTTCAAGCGCAAATTTTCGTTTTATTATATATTTAAGTCGATTTGCAGTGGGTTTTTTCCTTTCTGTGCCTATGCGATTAAAAGCCACATTAATACACCCAGAAAAGTTCCAAAATTTTACAATAATTTTGGGACAGCGATGATTTAAACCGATTTAACTTGTACATACCATGCTTCAAGTTGTGAATTTTGTCAAAATAATGACTGATTTCGTATCAAAATGAAGACCGTTTTATTTTTATTATTGATATTGTTGAGGTGGGTAACTAGAAACAAGAGAGCAGTTGTATCTGACAAATAAGAGAGCGGTTGCATCTGACAAACCACAGAGCGTAGCATCCTTAAACAAAATATTGCAATGATTTTTAGTTTCTTTATCAGAATTTCCGTTCTCCATTTAGTTCATTTCTACATTCTAACGCAATTTGTGTGACTTTGGCAAATCTGCTGTTTAGTACGGCTGCAGACTCTGCATCCAGTTTTCGATTGTCATTTAATGTCCGTTTGCAATCAACACTTATCATCGCCCGATTGGTCCATTGTTTTCAGATATGATTGCGATGCAAGTTCAAATGTTATTTAAAAATCGTATTACTATATTTAATGTATATTAGTTTTCTAAAATAAAATGTGAAGACAATCTTGGAGTATTACAGGTATAAAATACATTGTGGGTTACACATTTCAATAGTTCATGTAACTTCAGTTACTTATAGTTTCCATCCTTCATGTAGAGAACTAATTATAAAAACATTAATACTTGAAGCCTACTTTTTGCTGTTTGGAGTTCGTTTTCAGGCATTTCTTGATGGCACCTCACTGACTGCATAAATGTACACTTGAGGGTCTACAGTTGACACAGATTTTAAAATCTGCATATCCTGATGTGAAGAGAGAGAGAGAGAGAGAGAGAGAGAGAGAGAGAGAGAGAGAGAGAGAGAGAGAGAAAATGAATGAATGAATTAATTAATGAAATAGGCCTCAGTATGAAAGTACGGGTCTGAGAAACATGCATAAAGGCATATATACTTCCTAAGTGGAGAAAGTGATATTACTACTGTTGAGATGGTATCGCCATTGTGGCGGTATCATTTTTCTCCCACGGACACATTTCAATATCTCACTATCAAATATTTATAGGTTATTACATTTGTATAGAAAAACGAGTTTTTCTTAAAAATACTGCACGACCTTGCAGTCGCGCATTCTACATCAGTTTAAAAAGGAATTGTCGTTTTGGTCTACTTAAAATTGAAATTTAGAGTCATATTGTGAATCAATGCGCATCGATTTTGTTACTATGTTGATCCAACTCAATTCTGCTTTTCTGATTATGAGGAACTTGATTATTGGGTCAGTTCAGTGCAGTAAGGAGAATGGATTTCAGCTGGAATCGTAGTTTACTCAAATTCCAGTACATTTATGGTGTGTATCATCTTTTTGCAGGACATGTCGGTCGGATTTGAAGAACTAAGAAAGTACATTTTGAGGAAATTCAAGGTGCATAAATGTAAGTATATTTATTATCATTCTTATTACCAGCTAAAGAAAACATGCTTATGCCCTGTCACTTGCATCTCGCTGTTGGAGGGATCCCAGCTATGAACTGTATCATACAGTGTCTTCTATCGCTAGCCTAACATTGAATCAAATTGTTACACGGGGAAAATTGAAAAGCAACTGTTGTGTGACACTCCATTTACCCAGCGGAAAGAATACTTTTTCGTCGTCTGGAATTGGCTCAGAGGCTCTTTGTTTCCGACCAAAATCTTCACTTGCATTTTTTTTCTCGGATCTAGTATTTTGACAGACTAGATATGCGATAGCCCTTGGCCTCAATATGCTTTTCTAAGCTATGTTGTTTCAGACCTTAGAGAGCGCTCGTCATAGTCTTAACCGTTCTATATGTGAAAAGATAAGAATATTCTCCGAAACAACTGATTAAATGACCAGAACGGTATTTTCAAATAATGCATCTCTCATGTTTGTTGTTGACATTGCGAATATCACTTCATTCGTTTGCTTCTTTGGAAGTTTCCTTTTTGACTCAGTAAACTCGTCTATTTCGTTAACTTTATCATCTATATTTTCAAATGGACGAAAGAAACAGCTGCTTTAGTTTATTCACAAACAAATTTAATCAACCAAAACCTAAAGCGTCTTCAAAACGAGTGTGCATGGTTTGTTTACATTGTAGTTCCCAATGCACTGTACTATCTTTAGGCACACGTACCGTACACGTGCGTGCAATATGATGGTGTTCAATATCGTAAAATATTGCATAATTCTGACAATGTAAAGTTAAAGAGACAAAATTGACCATATAATAAATAATACATGTTTATATCACGAGACGTAGTCGTTTGCATGCTTAGTTTTTTTTTCTGCTTCATAAGCAAAGATTTAATTTGTAATTACCAGCCAAACACTAAATTTAAAGATTTTATTTTACAAATGTAATTAACGTTACATGCTAACTTGAAAAATGAAACGGTGATGTGTTTTTAATATTTTTTCTATGATAAAACAATATTTGATGTTTTAGTATATATCAAAATTAGTGCATAGTTATAACTTGTCTCTTAATCTTGCTATTAAGTCCAAACACCTAGATAGTACAAGTCATCTTATGTGCCGTAATCTTGCTGTAAGTCCAAACACCTAGATAGTACAAGTCACCTTATGTGCCGTAATCTTGCCGTAAGTCCAAACGCCTAGGGAGAATAACAAGTCACCTTAGGTATCGTAATCTTTCTACAAGTCCAACCACCTATGTAGAATAAAAAGTCACCTGGGTAGAATCGTAGTCATAAAAAAATGTATCTGTAATGTATCTCTGAATTTCTTTGGCAAATTGCTTCACTGCTACGAACATAAAGAGTATGGAAAGAAATCCAATCCTACAATCTATTTCCGTTCAAGTGCATATCTCGTTTTTTTTAAAAAAAATACCTTTCATAAAATGAAAGGTCATATGACTTACAACAATGGAACAAAATTAGTATCAAGCTTTACAAGGCGGTTCTAAGTAATGCATAGAGAATAAAATGTGCTTACCTTTTTGATTCTATATCGAATAGTTTGCCGTGTAGGTCATGTCTAATAAGAGCTTTTAAAATTCCCCGATTTAGTTTTTGGCTCGTAATTACAAATTAAAAGTGTCACTTTTAAAACAGAGTCGAAGTGCTCTATACTGGCATTAAAACTTGAGACTCTTGTGATATAAAAATGTCCAGATAAATTCTAAGTAATTTTCCTCATATATATTGTACACATAAAAAAGAGGCAAGTTTAAAGTGTCGCCCCTTTTTGGAGAATTGGCTAATCATATTTTACTGTATCAATCATGTTACAAAGGTACCACATCGTTTGATTGATTTGGAACAAAATCAATGACAGAACAAAAAAAAACTACATTCTAATATCCGAAAGCCTTTACATTAATGCATAGGCCTTCTATCATCGACTTTGTAATTAAAGGATGAATAAATTGGTGAAGAAAGTTATTTTGAACGGTCTTGAAAAGCTGTTCGTCATAACTACTTTTGTAATCTCTAATTTTAAGTAATGTAGAAAGGACGAAAATTAAGCATGAATTTGATCTCTTCATATCTGCAGAAACATACTCCTTTCTTCTGCGTGGTGTGGGTGGGTAGTGGTGTGGGTGGGTAGTGGTGCATGCATGACAGGAGAGACTACTAGACTGCAAGGAACTATTTAAGAAAGAAAGGGAACGATTAGTTTCCAACTAAATATGTTTACTCATACATTGCTGTAAGTAAGAACGCAACTATAAGACTTTCATGTATTACAACCTATGCTACAAGTGGTGTATGTGGCGTTCGTGTGTGTGTGTGTGTGTGTGTGTGTGTGTGTGTGTGTAAAGGAGAGATAAATTCGTAGAATATTGACGTCTTAGCGTGGATGTTTGGATGATGTTTGGATAATCAAGAAAGGAATCATTAGTATAAGAGAACAAGAAGAAACGCACGTTTTTTAAATTTTATTTTAAGACATTCTTTAGTACGTATCCACAGTCTGATTTGGTATCTAAAATGTTTGATAGGCCTTTTTCGCGAGAGATACAAAATTGAAAAGAAAGAAAATATCACTCGAAGTCACAGTAACACTAATGCGGTTCAGAAGTGACTGGCCCATGTTTTTTTATGTTGCTGGGGTCGTCTCATTTCTTCCCCTGGTACGAGGAGTTGTTGGGGTTCATTTGTCCAGCATGGTTATTTAGATCTGGTTTGGTCCCCGTACCAGTGTAGCTGGAAGTGTACCCCTTGTACTCCGAGTTGTTTGGGTTGCACTGGCGTGAGTGGTTGTCTAGATCGGGCTTGTCGCCTGTCCCAGTGTAACGACCGCCTCCGGATCCCTGCTGTGAGGACATCTTTATTGTCGTCTGATAATAATAATAATAATAATAATAATAATCATAATAATAACAACAACAACAACAACAGCTCCTCCTCGTCGTCCTACTACATCTATAGGTTTTGATGGCCCGCTATCGTATCTCCGTTGACACCACCCGGGACAGTTACCCAAATGTGGTTACTCTTTGTCCGTTTCATACACATTATCAGTAGTATATCTTTTGCTGTGAGTATATTGTACAGTTTTGTTAAAATAATCGAAAATGCCTTCCTACTAGGATTGTATTTTACAGTCCTGTAAGAGCTAATCGAAAAGGTCTTGTTGCTGTGATTGTATTGTAAAGGCTTGTTAAAACTAATTGAAAATACTTTTTAAACCTATTACACGCCATTATTAACAGGAATAATCGAATTTAGTGACTGACAAACTGGGGGTGGTAGTAATGCTTCTATGAAAACAAACAAATACACCCAAATATCTACTATCTTCTTTAAAAAAAAAACCAACCTAGATATCATTGTCAAAGCTATTGATTTATTTCGCGTAGGTTTTTTTGTATATATAGAAAACCAGCCAGATGTAACAGCTTTACACACATGTAACAGCTTTACACACATGTTTTCAGATTATTTACATATCTGGCCCTTGAAGTTGGTTCTAGACATCACTAAGTATTTTACCATCAATACAATTTCATAGAGAACTCAGTATATTTGCATTAATATAACTATTGCATGTAATTATCAAAGATTCATTAATTAAATTTTCAGATAAATGAGCAAAACAAAATACAAAATACGATCACTGCTGGACAAGTTGAAACATTGTACTGAACAGTCGGACATAATTGAACTTTTCCTACAAGCTCGGAATGCCTCCATCTGTTCTGGCAGATGCTTGAAATTCACAAAACATTCAATGTCCCTCATTATTTTAAATTCACAAAGCTTTCATTGTGACCTTATTATTTTAAATTCACAAAGCTTTCATTGTGACCTTATTATTTTAAATTCACAAAATTTTCTCTGTGACCTTTTTATTTTAAATTCACAGCAGTTTTCACTATGACCTTATTATTTTAAATTCACAACAGTTTTCACTATGACGTTATTATTTTAAATTCACAAAGCACACAATGTTCCCTTATTATTTAAAAGGAACTAATTTGCCACCATTATAATAATCGTGATCAGTGATATGAACGTCTTCATCGTGATCATCACCATCTTCTTCTTCTCTTCCTTCTCTAAATCGTTTACTTTTTCTTTATATCATTATTTATTTATTCAGACAAAAAAAAATTAGATAGTGTATGAAACATTTCATTTGCAGAAATAAAATTCTATTAATCTGACTAATATTTACTTTGTAGCAAACAGCAAGCAAAGAAGTAAAGGAAAATTACTTACCTGGTCTGACCAGAAGTCAATTTACACTTCTCTTGAATCTTGTTATACACGTTTTTCACAACACCAGAAGACCTTCTGAGCAAATGCCGGGGAACATTTCCTTTATATATCAAGCGTTGGTCGTTTTCCAGGAATTTAAAAGTGAAACAGAGCAGATTAGTTTTCCGAAGTGAAAGTCCGTCTTTCGGTTTCGTATGCATGTACTATATATATA
>JAECUM010072042.1:0-27703 GCA_016617855.1 Megalonaias nervosa | reverse complement strand
ACACGGAGGGATCGATCCTTTGAAAGAAGCTTGCACTATTGCCAAAGCGTGTTCCTTAGTGTATCGTCAACGATTCATGCCCGAAAACACCCTAGCTGTCATCAGTCCTCAAACGACTAATTTTGTCAAACGTCAATACTCGGTCAAAGCCTTACGCTGGTTACATTACTTGTGTGAGAAGGAAGACAAATGGATCCAACACGATCGCAACGGAGGAGGCGAAAAGACCATCGGAAGGTATTCAGTAGACGGCTGGGAATTAGAAAACCCCAAGATCGTGTACGAGTTTAACGGGTGCTTATTTCACGGATGTCCCATCTGCTACCCTCAACGTGACACTAAAAACCAGTTTTTACAACGGACCATGGAAGACTTGTACCAGGCCACTTGTCAGCGACGCTTGAAGTTAGAAGAGCAAGGATGCCAAGTAGTGGAAATGTGGGAACACGAGTACGATCAGCGATTGAAAACCGATCCCGAGTTTAAGCGCATCGTGGAAAGTTACAAGCTGGTGGACCCTCTGAACCCACGGGACAGTTTGTACGGAGGACGGACGAATGCCACCTGTTTGCTGTACCAAGCCGACGAAGAGAAAGGAGAAGAAATCAAATACTTGGATGTGTGTTCTCTGTATCCGTACGTGTGCAAATATTGTCACTTTTCCGCAGGGCACCCACAATTGCTGACCGAACACATCAACGTAGACAATATTCGACAATACGAAGGATTGATCAAGTGCAAAGTCTTGCCTCCCACGAACTTGTACCATCCCGTTTTACCACATCATTGCCAAGGAAAACTGATGTTTCCCTTGTGTCATACTTGTGCTGAAACGTGCAGCCAAGACCACCCTTGTCAGCACACTCAGGAAGAACGAGCCTTGACGGGAACGTGGGTCAGCGTGGAATTGTTTAAAGCTCTGGACATGGGATACCAACTGTTAGAAGTGTACGAAATTTACCACTTTCCCAAGACAGAAAAATACCACAAGGGCGACGATTCTCAAAAGGCATTTTTGCAGACTACGTGAATGCCTTTTTGAAACTGAAACAAGAAGCTAGCGGATATCCTTCCTGGTGTCACACTCCCGACGACCAAACAAAGTTCAAAGAAAAATACTGGAAGCAGGAAGGCATCACTTTAGACCACGTGGAGAAAAACGAAGGAAGGCGATCGTTTGCCAAAGTGATGTTGAATTGTTTGTGGGGCAAAATGGCACAACGACCGTGTTTACCCAAGACGGAGTATTTGACAGAACCTTTCCGATACTTGCAGATGATTCACGACAAAACGAAATACATGAAACACGTGGACGTTGTTCGTGAGGACTTGCTCTTAGTCAATTACGAAGAAGAACTGGACTTTGTAGAAGCCGACGAATTTGGAAATGTCATCATTGCGGCCTACGTGACAGCCCATGCTCGCTTAAAACTGTACGAAGCTTTAGAACTATTAGGAGATCGTGTGCTGTATTTTGTCACGGACAGTTGCATCTACATTGATCGCCTGGGTCAACCTCACCCTGTCATCGAAGGAGACCGTTTAGGAGCCTGGACGGACGAGCATCCCGACCACAAGATTCTAAGTTTTGCAAGTGGCGGTCCCAAAAATTACGGCTACGAATACCGGAACAATCAAGAAGATGTGCACACGGAGTGTAAAGTGAAAGGATTGACTCTCAATTATCGCACCAGTCGAGTGGTGAACTTTAGCATATTGAAAGAAGCCTTGCAGTCTGGACGGGATCGAAACTTTAAAGTGACCACCCACGAACCGCACAAGATTGTACGTTTACCCACACACCAAATCGTCAGTCGACCCTTGGAAAAAGTTTATCAAATCGTGTACCAGAAGCGAGTTCGGCTTCCCAACCACTTCACTTTACCGTACGTTCATGCCGATATTGGTCAGCATATAAAAAGGGACAACGTTCAAGGTCGATAGTTCATTGTGACTACCATTGCTAAGCGAGAAAGATGAATATTTTCAAACAGCAAAGTATCGAGCGTAAGACTCAAGTCCAACGAGAAACTCGAGTGCGATGCTGTGCCTCACGATCACATCACCAACGCAGTACCACATCTTAGTTGTTTATTTACTAACGCCATGGCAAACTACGTGAAACCAGTGCGACTTCCAGACCACAAGACTTTACCTTATGGACATGCTGATATCACCCAGTATAAAAGAGGGACCACTTCCAAGAACGACACTTCATTGCGAGGACAAACACCAAGAAAGATGAATCACTCTACGCAGATGAAAAAAAGAGAAGGAACAAACATCATTGACCACTTTCACTACCATACCCTCACAGCAAAGTGCGTCCAAAAAGGAAACAGATTCAGTAGACCTAAAGGAGTATTTTAGCATCCAAATGATTCAGACAGCGACTTCGAGAAAATTTAGGACGACAACTTTCACCTACACGGTGAAATTTAAAGACTTTGCGCCTGACGTTCCAGCCGAGAAAGCAGCAGGTTTCATTACGGACTTATTTGACTCACTGTTAGAGGAACTCAAACGTCAGTGCCAAGTCAGAACTCAAGGTCGTTTGAGCCTATCTATGTATCACGAAAGTTTGAACTCTCCTGTATGTCTCGGGTTTAGCACACCTGCAGAATTAACTTCTTCCAAACTATTGAGGGCTATTGCTTCGACGATGCAGACGATGAGTGAAAAATTTGACATCACCGATGGAAAAGTGACCATTCATATGGCATACGTTGTGCCTCCATGGGAAGAAGACAATAACCACCATTGATCTGCTTGTAAATAAGTTTACCTAGCACAGATTTACAGATGAAAGGGAGCATGTGATGGAAAACATCTACGCTGGGACACAAGTAGTAGCTGACCAGATTTGAAAACAACGTGCGTGACTGATAAAAAGAAAAGCACGAATTTTGTCCAGTTGGATCGTTTGTTTCTTGTTTGAGCTTTTTCCCAAAAATGGACATTAATTGTAGCATGAAAAATGTCATTCTTTTATGAAATGTATATACGTTGTATATGTTTTTTGAAGGCATGAACTTTAATTTTTAAAAGTAGTTTCTAGAACCAAGAAATAGATAACTTGTATGTATTAAATGGACAGTGCTTAAACCAAAGCACAGGCCGTATATATTTGAATAAATGTTTGTACCCATACAAAAGTCTTTTCTTTTGGAGTCTCTATTCTGTCTGCGAGTATTTCTTTGCAACATCTCTGTCCCCTTTTCTGTGTGTTTGGATGTGTATTTGTTTGTTTCTGTATGTCTATGTTTGTCTCTCTCAACCCTTTGTCAATAAATACATTTCACCCTATAAATAGTTTTGACCCTATAAACCCCACGACATTACCCATGTTCAATTTCCATTGACCTCCAGTTGACATTCTCATGTTAAATTCCCATTGTCCCCAAAGTACAAACCACTTCTTCTACCACAGAAGCCTACGTGAGACTATAAATCTTGAGGCCACGGTACAAACGACCAAATTTAAGATAGAAGTCTACGTGAAGCTATAAATCTTGAGGCTACGGTACAAACGACCAAATTTAACATAGAAGTATACGTGAGGCGATACATTTTGGGGCTATAGTGCCGGGACCCTTTTTTAACATAGAGGTCTACGTGGGGCTATAAATTTTGGGGCCATAGTGCCGGGACCTGTTTTTAACATTACGGTCTACGTGGGGCCATATCGCCCCCATATACTACTGTTCAGGTATCAACAACAGTGCCACCAAACAGGTGACTTGTCTTTGGAGGTCCTACCTTTATATAACAGATTAGTTCTTGAACTGACAATCTAGTATCGTTAGTCCGGTTGTCTTTCATAGCAATGGTCTTTTTAGACTGTTTTATCACATGTGTTATATATTAAATTTTGCAAACCTTTGTCTTTATTTTTGGTGAACATTCATGGACCGTTTTTATTGAATTACTCTGTTGCTATGTGCATTTGGTTAATGTTACTTCATAGGATGGAAATGGTGCTTACAACATGGCTTCCCTTTAGAAAGTAAAACCTTTCGGGTAAATATAGAGACGGTCATCTCTGCGTCACGCAAACTACTTTATTTACAGTAATACATACCTTTAACAACTACCTTGAAGGCACATGGCCTGGCCACATTTCCACTGTAATCGTCTGCCACGTACACTGTTTCGTGTGTTCCAATACTAAAGAGACTTCCTGGTCCATATCCACGAGCAAGTTTGGGAACAATGTTTGTTACGTAGTTGTCAGTCACCTTAGGAACAGTCCACGTGACAGGCCTCATTTGTGCGCCATTGTCAGCCCCTTCAGTTATGACACTTGGACATGTCTGGAAAACTGGAGGTTCCACGTCTGCTTTCCGAAACAAATATGAATTGTTTCTTATCCTTTACGTGACAGATTTAAAAAATATTCAAACACTATAATGTCGGACTGGGTTAGTAACTTACCGTTAGCAATGTACTCTTTACTCAATATGAGCTGTCAACTAGGTACACTATTAATTCAGTTGAACATGATTTCATTTCAAATGCAACGACTTTTACTCCATATGGTATTTTCTTTGCAGGAAGTAATATAACATCAGTAGAACGTAAGTAAAACATAATATACTTATCACTTCTTATTGATGATGAAGATGCAAAAGACAAGAACTTATGTTGGCTGTTGACCGTGCGTTAATTGGATAATGTACTTTCAACGTTACATAAAGTATCAGCTATTAAACAGTGATGTGCACATGGTAATATAATACACATTCTTTGTACAAAAATATAAATCGCTACAATATATTTAAATTTGTTGATGAAATTTAATTTTCTATTCAACTTTCAATTGGGTAAATTGTCTTGCAAAGATTTAAATGTCTCACTATTTTATACAATTTCCTGTAGCGACCCAATTACCCTTCGATTGATGCCTATTAAAAGATGTGTGTGTGTGTGTGTGTGTGTGTGTGTGTGTGTGTGTGTGTGTGTGTTTTGGATTTTTGACGTAGCTTTAACAAATTTTCAGTCATATACCTACGAAGTCTGCAGTGTGGCAGTTTATAGTGATGTCTAGCACTGGGGAATCATGCCTCCGACATTTAGCATGATGTCCCGAGAAAAGAAAAATGTTAAATAATTGTTTTATACCGATTTCAAACTCGCACTGAAGTAATAAACATACATCAAGTATGTACTTTACCTTTGCATTCCGGCTCACCATTCTTACGCCATGTTCCAGACAGGGTGCAAATCAAAGCCCGTGCCGTAGTTTTAGGTATATCATAGCCAGGGTCACAAATGTATGAATATACACTGCGAAATTTGTTTCCGTTTGTACAATTCAACTTTGCTTTTGGAATGATTGGAAGTTGAGAACATGTCCGGGCTGAAATTTAGAAATAAACCCTTTTGTCTTTTAAAAACAAATTATTTTAAATATGTCAGACTAGAAAAGGAAGCTTAACTGCATTTGCATGGTAAGATGAATATGTTTACTAACATGTACAGTTGTAAAATTGCAAGTAATTATAAGCTGATGGGTATTATTTAAGAGCCAAGTTTAGGTTTCTCTCGTTTGAAAATTTTATTTTGTATTGATGCAATATAATTCGCATTAATCTCGAATGTGTGTGTGTGTGTGTGTGTGTGTGTGTGTGTTAACGGTCATGGCAATACTGTGCGTAGTAAAAGTTAAGTTAAATTTATAAACGTAATAATTTCAAAAGAAATCGCAAAACAATAATAAAATTTAAGAAACGTGAATCCTTCTGAACAAATGCAAAATATAGTACTACACAATTAAATATAAGGAGGTGAGAAATGACTATATATATATATATATATATATATATATATATATATATATATATATATATAGTCCGTAAAGTATAGGCTCCAAATTTGTTATATGAAGCATGTATTGTAAAGCGTGCAAGATTCTTTTCCAGTGGTACCTGTTCTTCTTTTTTTAAACAAAGTTCGTATATAAAAGTTCTAGTTCACAGAGTGGAAGTTGTTATAACCTACATGAATATGAATGTCTTTGGTTAAGACTATACTGTGATTGTTGTGGAAGCAACGCGATTGCAAAAACTGTCGTTTCCTAATAAACGCTTACATTGTCTTCTCATGTGCAAATAAAAATTAAAAAATTATAATCAATAAAAATCGGAAAGATATGAGGAAAATAGATACAATATGAACATGACTGAACTGGAATAAGATGTCATGGGTATAGTGACTTTTTCGTTATTGCCTTTTACCAAACCATTCGTAGGACCAACATACAAACTCTGACAATCATAGCTGCCTTTCTCTTTTTCCAAACATTTCGTTGAACTAAGACAGAATGTCTCTGACCACCATAGCTGCCATTTTCTTTCTCAAAACCATTCGCATGACTAAGACACAGGCTACTTAAATATTTTAATTGCAAGTACCAATATATATATTAATATATATAACCCAACCATATATATATATATATATATATATATATATATATATATATATATATCATATATATATATATACAGGTAGGGCATTAAATACAAGGTTAAGATGTATATACGTACGGCTACATTGCGACTGTCTGTCTGACCAGGAACCAATCCTTAGACGTGCTATCTGCATTGGACCATCTAAATCAAACCCGTCATAGCAGGCAAAACGACAAACAGATCCCAGAACAAAGGGATTCTGCGGATGAGAGAGGTGGAAACCATTGGCAACGGCAGCAGGCTTGGGGCATTGGATTACTGAAATACGACGCTTTCAATGATAGAATGTAATCTAACTATACCTATCGTATGTAATGATGAGCACATGCTCGCGTAGCAACAATGTCTTAGCCTCGACTAAAGAGGTAGAGGTACTAAAATTAGCACTAATGTGCATAAACCAACACTTTAAAACCAAAGATAATGTCATTGATAACTACATACATGTATGGGTCTCACCTGTCATGATTTGTGGATCGTTAGGGGACCAGAAATATTGTGTATGACTTACGTGATCATCCTTGTCTTTAGTAACAACTTATTGTTGATTGCTTCGGACAGTGGTTTGTTGATAAGATAGTCATTAGCATTTGAACTCATTTTGTGTCGTACATTATTCGATTTCACACTTGGTTGTTAATGGAACAAGGGTGATATTTTTTTTTATTGAACTTAAGGTAAGATCGAAACATAAGGACATTTTCTTGGTTTTCAGTCAAACATAGCCTGGATACTATATTGTTTTTCTTTTTTCGCCCACAACGCCCTTAATTTAGACAATGACCACGCTATAATTCATACACGTTATAAATCCGAAGGATAAAACTTTGGGAAACCAAATGCATGAATTTTCAACCTTTGCAGTTCGCTTTTCACTTATATCATCAGCAACACTGAAAGGAAACATTGGTAGTCTACAATATTATTTAATACAAACTTACCAATTTATGCAATCATTTGTTTTACTTTTGTATATATGCATCATAGTTGTGATGTGACAAAACTAATAACCATATTCGTTTTCCTTACGTTCCCCTTTAATTTCGTTTTTAGTGTTGTTACGAGTCTATGCTCTTAAAATAAATAAAAGAAAAGATTGAAAGACAACAAGCTTTGTAAAATTTAACAAATAATTTATTTCCCTAGAACACAAAGTGAAAATGACAAAAAAGAAAAAGAAAAGAATTTATGGTATTGCGAAATAAATACCAACATAATCCAAGAATTACAGATACAAGTCCTAATAATTTAAAGTGTTAAATAAAACTCAGTACAAGTCCCGAAGAAATCGAAAACATGAAGGCGATGGCGTGTCTGTTATAGCTTATAGTCTGTTGATGTGTCAACAGTCTTTTGTTGAAACACAGTAATATAATTCCAGGGTTGAATTCAGTATAAATTCCAGTGAATGTCTCTATCCAAGATTTTTATCAGAACACTTCTGTAATTCCAGAGAAAATAATCACTTGAATTCAATAATTTGAAAAAAAAAAATTAATCTCAACTGGACACAACATAATATAACTTGAAAGTGCCCAAGTCCTCACATTTACAAGATGATACAGTTCTCTACTTGACCTCAGGTGGCAATTAGCAAGAAAACGTACCTAATGGACAATAACATTCTAGAGTGATCCTGATGTTTACAAAATCAAAACCATGACCCGGATTACACTCGGAAAGTTCCCAAACTTAGACCCAAAAAACATATGTACTTCTTCTATTAATAATGTTTCTGATATTAAGCCCGTATACAAAGATAATAATTTTGCTATATATTAATTATTTGCACAAAATAAAATACGAAAAGTCAATCAGGTCAAGAAAAAATGTACTCAGGTTTGGACAAGGTCAAGTCCAGCATACAATATTACGTTACAATAGCATGTAATGAAATAAAATATGTTAAAACTAACAAACAAACAATTAAATTAAATATACATAACAGGGTTCCTTGTTTGCTTTTTTGATGGCACCTAAACACATGGCCTGTTACTTATATTTGGATTACCAGTCCAACGCTCTAACAATTAAACAACCCAAACCGCTTATTATTTCGTTTTCAATGCTCTCTGCGTGAAGTACAGGGACAGTGAGAATTCAGGACACAACAAAACAGTGTGTGTTTATTTCAATTTCTTTCTTTTCATGTGTGACTTTTCTATATTAAAATTCACAAAGGTTGATAAATGTAAGGGATTGAAACCTCATAAACCTGTTACAGCTACAATTAATCCCCCATTACAGTTTTCTGCATTTCTCCTTCTGTTAACACATCCTTACGAACAAATATGTCATCGGAAATTTCGTAATTTTTAATGGACCGAGTGAATACAGTCAGAAGTGGTTGGGATATCACTTCTTTTAGAATGAGATGTTATCTAAAAGAGATTTCGAAGGAAGGTAATGACATGAAAGTATGGAGTATAATTGCATGTAAACCATACTAGTATCATGTATTTGTTATCAGTCAGAGATGATACATATCTATTGTTAGTAATATTTAAAACCAAATCAAACTGATGTGTTTTGAGAAAAGCATGAATGTTGCAAGGAATATAAATCTTTATCTAACTATCTCTTTCAGGTAAAATTTAATCTCTTTCTTCCTATTGTGTTACCGTGAGAACAAATGACTATACCAAGATATATTTGTACAGACATTAGAATGCTTTAGTGAGAAATAAAGGACTATACTAAGTTATATTTGTACAAATGTTTGAGTGCTTTAGTGGGATAAAAATGGAGTATACTAAATTATACTTGTACAAATATTAAAGTGCTTTGGCGTGAAAAATAGACTATGCCAAATTATATTAGTACATATATTTACCATTTACAACAATATGGAAGGAGCAGGGTGAAGCCATGTTTCCGCTCTGATCCTTGGCGGTATACCTAATAACAGTCGTTCCATGTCCAAAATGGCGGTTTTCAAAAACGTTTTCAGGAATTGTTAAGAAATCACTGCATGCAAACCGGGTGCAATCAGGAGCATAAGAAGATATTCATGACGATGACAATTCGAAAGTTTGTTTCTGCTCTTTTTTCTGTTTCTGTTCTTAATATGTTCTGTCACATTGTGTTAAATGTTATATTTATATTTGCTCATTGATTTATAATTTTTATTTAAGAAATCCACTTTTAAATGTTAATTACTATTGAACTGCGTCTGGACTATATTTTAAGCGCAACAAATAAACGGTGTAGGGTCTGAGTCAGAATGAACGATGTTATTCCTTCTTCTTTCCCATTAACTATTTCCATTTCAAATAACTAGTAGGAGATAGGCAGAATCGCAAATGGGTCAAGATTTAATATTAAATTTATGGAATTAGTTCAATAATGTCCAGCTTTTATTCGCCAAGGATATAACATGCTGAACATTATTCAACTCGTTTCATAACTTCAATATTAAATCATTGCCCATCTGAGATCCTTTGTTTATTATGTCGAAATGCAGATGTTAAAAAAGACGCTATGCATTTATGAAACGTATATGTTCCTACAACATTCTTCCTGACTGATGTAAATATGTACATTGCCTTCATTGTACGAATTTGCATGCTCTGTTTCATCATCAATTTTATTTATTCTTAGAAACCATGTGCTGTACTGCCTATAGCCCAATAAATTGGGGAACTCGTTTTCATTTCACTTCGTATTCTCCGAGGCTCCGTTTTGATACACTCTTTACGACGGACTGATTCTCTTGGTTAGGGTATTACAGCTGTTACTATGTAAAGTTGGTTGTAAAATGCTTCCTGATGAAAACCATACACTTTAGAAACTCCATTATAATCATTTAATACTGCATTTACAGCTATTCTTGCTCAACAGTGGCTATAGAGCAGACGGAAAGATTTTGCTAACTGCGTAAGAGGAAAGAAACAAGGCATTCTTTACTTGCAATGATGGAGGACAAAGCTGAATATGTTACAACATATAGATGACGTTACAGTGAGCCGCCATACAATGTCTTGATCTTAGATCCTTGTTATTGGTTGCACTTCAATCTATAATATGAAAACATAAGTGGGATCAAGTCAACATGCTTGCGTGCTAATGCACGGAAAGGATATGCCAGTGTTTAGTTGTCCCAGGGGTCAAAGCAATCGTACAGCAGCAATACATTCTCAAGGATTATGAAATGTGAGGAGTATGTCTGGTTTTCTACTGCATAGTCATGAAAGCTGAGGTGTGCATTTAGACAATTCGTAACTGAGATGTAGAGAAGAACATGCTGTCATTGAAGTCAACACATCCAACTTCGTCCCTTTCAGAATACAAATGCAAACTTAAACCAGCGAATGTTGCTAAATATATAAGAAAAAAATAGTGATAAAGACCCGTGCAGTTTGATACTCAACGGAACTCATCAGAAAGATAAATGAAAAGAACCATAATATGCTTGAGTTTTCATGTGCTATGATGTAAATCCTTCCTTGGAGGGTTAGAGAAAAATTTATCAAATGAACGATGTCCAAGGTTTTTCTCCAAACCTTTATTGACTGGTATTAACAGTCACCAGGAACACAATTACCCTATTGGCAATTTTACATATTTCGTTAATGCTACCTTATATTGTATGATGTTGTCCATTCTCACAAAAGCTCAATCCAACTCATAGCAGCTAATGTGATACATTTGGAAAGATTTTGCGTTTGTTATGCACTTCAAGGAAAACTGTACCAATTTAAAAATTATTACAATATTGGTCATAAAATAGGAAACTATCCCAATGAATAAAACAAAGATCGAGCAGGCACCCTGGCCTTTGAATGTGGAACTCTATTTGCATATTGAAATGATTTAAATAATGCGATTCGTATATAATCCTGACTGATTACTAATATGTTATGAAATAAAACAAAGATGAAAAGACCATAGCTTAGTGAACCGAATGTTCGTCCTTGAAACGTTATCGACATAAAGACTAAAATATTTCCAAAATAAATTTTACTTTGCTCCAAAAATATGATGAAGATAAATACTATTATGTCTGAGTTCCCCAAGAGTTTTCAGAGTCCATCGATCTTAAAAGAATGTATTGTAACAAGCCAAAGGGATTTATAGATCGAGCGATTTCAACCCTGATGTGAATCCCGCTAGAAGTCACATGTTTCCCCTCGATCCCAAAGATTCCTATACAACTTCTGTTGTAAACTGGAAAGTCCAACGTGTCCAAATTATACATATTATTTTACTGTAATTACTACATCACCACAAATGTAACAACTTCCCAATTGGCTATCAGTCTCACAACTGGATGGTTTCTCCTCATTAAATTTAATTTATGTACTGCCAGTATTTCACGCCGTGAAAGTATACAACTCAGCTACCTAATACGGGCGACTACTATTTTTACTACGCCACCTTATGCCAGTCAGTTATTTTAAGCCTCATTTCGCCTGTAACTCTACACCATATTTACCACCATAGCAACAATAGACGGCGCCACCAAATGAAGAAACAGTCCCTACACGTTTATTCCATTTTTCATTGTACCAGTTCCCAATCATAAGTACTGCACATGGAGTTACACAATCAATTCACATAACTAGATTTTAATGGGGACTACTGAGTGACAGGGACACTCTCACGCGACTCTGACCTGAATTCACTAAAAGTAAACCATGTCATCATGGAATCTCACTAACACTTCACTCCGAGACGTTTGCTCCTAGTAATTATCTAATCATTCGGTATGAGGACTATATCCTCATCACCGACTTCCCATAATCAAACAAATAATCACAAAAATCTAAGAAATCCTTAAAATGGAGAGTAATTAACAATGCACATACTCCAAATTTATTACAGTGTTACTTGCAGCTCATGCTCGAGGAAAGAGTATCTCTTGACAATTGGTCATTTATGCACGATTCATCGCCTGCAGTGTCATACATTCGGCTGACAGAGATTCTGTTTCTAATTCATATTGCCAGAGGATGTACATAAAATGAGACTCAATTATTAAATGCTAAACTAAAATGTAAAACAATGTCAAGAGAAACACTAACCATTTATTGAAGTTTGCCTCTGATTATTTGAAGAAATCAGTGTGTACTATCTGTACAATCTGCATTCTCTGTGTAATTGATTAGCATTAACAAAACTGTAACACCGGTAATATTTAAAAGTAATACAAATCATGTTTGACCTTCTACGGTTCCCGATCGCACCCGGTCTTCCTAAATCGAGTTGTTGGTATGGACAGTGATCGTGTTAAGGAAAAATATCAATATTAAGCAAAATAGCGAATCAAAAGAATAATTCTGTAAAATGAAGTAATGTATTATGATTATTCTTATGATTTCATCAGATATTTTGTTCCGTCTATCGAACTTTCTACAGACCCAACTTTACCATCCATTTCATCGTATGCACTAGGTTCAGCCCATTCCGCAAATGCATATAACTGTCCTGCGATTCCTGTCAGGAACTGATCTGAAGGGCAAAAGTTCCATCTTGGAGGAGTACGGTCTAAACAAAATGAGATGAAAACATTTGAATCTGTTGATGAATTGTAGGTATGTCCTATTAAGTTATTCATTTGTGGAACTGCTTGCTATTGCATGTGAAATTTAAAAAAGAAATATAATGCGACCATTTAAAAATTAATTACATATACTTTGATTGCGATTTCACATAAAAACATATCAAAGGTAATATTATTTAAATTTGGATTTATCTTTAAAATTAGCTCTGCGACAACAAGAAAAATGTATGAATGAAGACTTTCATCCAAGGATCTGCATTATTTACTTTCACTCAGTCTGTGATCAGAAAAAACATATACACAGTGACTTAAGAATTACATAAATTACAATTAATTACATAAATTGCAAAAATTATACAAAATCATGTAAGAGGAAAACTCTTTAATTAATATGTGCAAACACGTAATGTACCTGGGGGAGGGCCACTCCTTCCATAAGAGAAGCAAAGGGAGACGCAGCTATATATAGTAACAAGAAACCCCAAGTATCTTTTTTGTCGGCGATGCTGCATCTCGTCGCTCAAATTCAGTATCAAATCCAGATCTGAATTAACACTAGCATATCAAGTACTACAAAAAGAAAATAAAATATTAAACTTATGTATTGATAAATAATGTAATCGTCAATGGTTTAGACATTCATTCCCTAATGTTCAAAGTTCTCAGTTCGTCAAAGACAATGTCATGGACTTCATCTCCTAATATTCAAAGTTCTCCCTTTTGTCAAAGATTATGGCATGGACTTCATCTCCTAATGTTCAACGTTATCAGTTTTGCAGCGACAATAATATTCTTGTGAAGCGCAAACTCTTTACGAAATAAAGGCATTGATCGAAGTTTTCAGTTAGAACGTAACGTAACACAACGAAACTAAAATCTTTTCGGCATTGATATTCATATATTAATATATTTTTGTAATTAATTTCAGTGAAATGTATTGTTTTTCCTACTAGATATTTACCATGAAGCTGTCTTTTGTACAACTTCAGAAAAAAACTCTTTCTGTCATACTGATCGTTTTGAAAGTAGCGTTATAGGAGTTATCTCCCATATATTATGTTTCTTAATAAAAACTTTTGTCGAATGGCACTCCAAAAATAATTGTTCTAGTAATTTTATATGAAGAAAGCTCGATTTAATGCTGTGGATTATACATTTTATTGTAATCTAATTCTTTTTAATTATATATATGCAGCTTGCTTCTCCGCATTGAAGGAAGACAGTAAGAAATGCGCTAGTAAAAAAAATGAAAAAGCATGACGCACAAGGATTTGTCAATGCATTATTTAGGATTTTTCTACAAATTGCATCCACTGGCTTGCAATATTTTAAATAATAGTAAATAATTTGCAAAAAAAAAAAAAAAAAAAAAAAGAAAGAGAACAGGCACACGAGTCTGGAAAAAGGCAAGATCAAACATGTATTTTCGGTTATTAAATTAATCCGCACGTTCCAATTATCATTGGCAAACAAGCAACTCTGCCGAAAAATGCACACCGCTCCGGTGGCCTACTGCTTAGAATGTGCTCCTCGGATGCGGGATGTCGAGTCATACCAAAGACTTATTAAAATGTTACCAACAGCTGCCTCGCTAGGCGTTCTGCATTAAGAGGTTAATGTTAGGACTGGTCGGCCTGGTGTCAGGATAATGTCACTGGGTGGGACATGATACTACATGTCTGCGGCATGATGCCCCAGTGCTAGACATGACTATAATCTGCCACACTGTAGACATCGTAGCAATATGACAGAAATTTTTTTAAAGCTACGTAAAAAATCTAAATCACACACACACACACACACACACACACACACACACACACACACACACTTTCGAGAGTGCCTATAATACGGGAGAAAGTCGATATATGTGGTCAGCCTGATTCTAATGCAATCCTAGGTATCTATAAGAATCGATGGAAACTGTTTTGCTGGTATTCCATACGTATATATGCATTTGATACAAGCTTATCTTTAATGTGTTCTCTTTAGATGACACACGACTCTTCACATAAGAATATAAATCAGTAAGCAAACTACCAACAAAAAAAAAAATTAAAATAAAACATAAACTTCCATTAAAACAAAACTGCTAAAAATACTTTTACTACATGTCCTTTATAAGGCCTTTACCTGCCTCTGTAGTTTCAAAAGGAATCATTAATCAGATAGCCACTTACCTTAGAATCGCCTTTTACACAAACAATATATGCATACATCACGGAGCACATTAGTTTCCTATACATTATTAATTGATGCAGGTGAAATCTCCGAGTATAAATTTCACCCGTGTGATAGCGAGACTGATATGGGTATGTTAGACGCAAAATATAATGTTAAGATTAGTCGCTGTAGACAAGGCGCTTTTTCAATTTGCAACTCTTTTTATTTGCCAGATCTAGATGAATATTTACCGACAATTGCGAGAGAACCTTGAATTGAATGTATGCCAAACTATAACGACACGTTTGTTAAACGCGTGTAACAAACCTGGGTATGTGCTATTTATGTCGTTGTGTGTATCTTATATAGTTGTACATATTTATGTCGTTGTAGAGATCTTTGTTAGATTTCAGTGAGTATTTGTTCATTAAGCGGAATTCTCTAACCGAGTAGTTAGTCAATTTCTAGGAAAAGATGTCATAAAGTACACCTGGGGCGTCCAACCGCTATTGGCTTGGCGCCAAAATTTATAAAATGTTTAAGGTCGCAGGCCGTGTGAGTAGGAACAGAGCTTATCGCTAATTATACAAATTAATTAAATTGCAAATTTTCAAAAGGACTGCCTGCGTGGTCATCGGCCGCACAAAGGGACTGTATGCAGCCCGCGTGCAGCAGGTTGGACACGCCTGATGCGAAGAAGGGGTTTATCCGTGTTTACATTTTACAAATGAATACTCGAATACGACAGATTGCAATACAAACCATTTCCTACACGGGTGATTTATTTCAAAGCTAAATATTATGCCATGATTTCGAGAACTTCATTCGACCAGCATGACATGTACAAGCAAAAGGTTCCAAGTGTCATTTATATATATGACACTGGAAAATGGCAAGTACTTTCAGAACTATACAGTTATCCACATTCACTTTCACTTTTCCTACATAGTTGCTGTATTTAAAGAAGATGCCTCCAAGTTAAGAATCTCAAACATAGGGTCTAAATGGCTCCAATTGACCATTAATACCCAGGCATGGTGTAAGCTTACTCATCACGATTCAAGCCCTAAAGTCCAAATCTTGACAGTTACCAATTAAAACGAAAACAAACAAAATTTGTCTTTGATAATTAACCCAAATTAGTTTTCAGTTGCTTGAATTATATTGCATTCACATATTTCAGACAAATGGAGTAAAAAAATACTTTACTGTGGTCACAATATTTAAATGTATCGAAACAAGCGGAATCAATTAATCATAAGTAATCATAACAGTACAAATATATCTATATATATTTGTTTCGACGGGTGAAAGTGTGGTCGAAGCAAGTTGTATCGAACAATAAATAACATTCATGAGGAAATCAATGTTGATTTGATTTACTTAAATCATCAAAAAGATATTCTTCATTATTTTTGGAACGATGCAAATCTACAATCGGAATTCCACTATGAGAACATTTTAACAGTACATAATAATCCTGATAGTAAGTGTTAAAAGAGTGCAGTATAAAGAAAAAATGAAGTACGAAATTGAAATAGATAACTACAAGAAACGTGTGTTCATTTAAATAATAACACAACGTGAAGTGCTCGTGAACTTCAAGACATCAAACTATAGAATTATAATTTATACAGCACAGTTGTCAATTTTAACAATACGCGGTAACTCAGCACAAAAACCAACTGTAACAAAAGCAACATCACAAATGTCAAAATTTGATATAAATCTTAAAACATTTTTTTTTGTTTTAATGAAAGGTCTAGGTATTGCATACTGTTGCAAACAAAAGAATCTGTAAGCAACATCCGACCTATTGGGTTGATGATAACACCTGTATGCAATTTATCAGGCGTAACTTATTCTAAATAATTGTATACAGTTTAACATTACCCACATTATTTAATACATCTTTAATATCAACACTCACAAAAGACATCAGTCTTGTCAACGGCACATGCGTTATGCTGAGCCTCACCATCAGCTATACCTGTTTTACTGGATAGAAGGTATGCTTTTGTAAATTTTCAATGCATCGAAAATAATCTTCCATCTCAAAGAATTGCTCGAAAATGAACCTAAATCGGTAAAAATTGTTTCACTTTATGAATTCAGCCTAGTACACTTTGTATGGTCTTGAGACATAAATATCTTGAAGATGCAATTCTGATAGAAAATCAGTTGCCTGTGGAATTTCCATGATGTATTTAAAAGAAAGACGTGTTCCAGGGTCAACTAAATATATTTACAGATTTCACATTACTTCCAGTTGCGGAAGGTGCTATCGAATGAAAAATACATTTATCTGAAGGTCCAGTATTCAAACATACTAACAATGACATTGCCTAAAAACAATTTAAGTTAATATACAACAGTTTTAAAATCCCACTACAAGATGTCTCGCGACGAGCCAAGGAAATACCAATACTTGATTAACAAAATTGGCCATATAACCATAGAACTGTGTACCAAGGTTTCGGGAATCTATTTACGTCATCTACTTACAAATGTTAATAAGACTATTGCTAATAATAATAATAATAATAATAATAATAATAATAATAATAATAACAATTATTATTATTATTATTATTATCATTATTGTCCAGAGTCACATAATTAGCTGAATGTCCAAAATCAAGCTCATTTTCTACTTGATCTGAATCATTGATGTTTGTTATTCTGTAAACAACTCTATTTTGCATGAGTTTAATATTAAGATCAGTATTACTTGACGTAAACATATTTATTTGGATCTGGGTCTACGTTATTGGAATTCCCTATAAATGTGCCTTACCTACCTGATTTATTTCACATCCTATAATTTTAGTAACAGACCATCTATTTATAAATAAGAGTTTGTTTTGTAAATCATAAAAGGTTTATAGAAAGTTATTTTCCATTCGGTAATAGTTAATTTTTTTTAAAGAAAATGCTAATTGTGACCTGTGGTCAAGTGGTGGACTATATAATCTTGTTAATGGAAAAATTATTCATTCGTTCTTAAGATCTTAGTAGAATCAACTGTATTATTGTTATGTCCAGAACTTTTTATTCAATTGATTCATCTATGTTATTACAAAGTGCTCTTCAAAAATAGCATTCTTGGAAACAGAGATTTGAATTCGTACCGAAATTTCAAAACCGGATTTAATTCTTGGATTGTATTATTGTGATTCATAAAGAAGAAAAACCTTTACTGAGTTGACGTATGACAAAATCACATAGTCGGTACAATACATAATTTGACATACGTTGCTGCAGAAATAATGAATGCTTTAATAAATGATGGTAATAGAAAATATTTGCACACATTGATCCTAGTAATAGCGAAAGAAACAGAGGGAGAAGGGAAGAGACCGAGAGTTAGATAGAGAACTAGAGTGAGAGAGAAAATAATCTAAGCTGCAATGCTTTGCACTTTTTAACATCTAGAAGCACACCGAAAACTATGCCGTCGTTGATCCTTATCCTTGCTTTTGTTACACATTGCTTTGATGTCCAGTTATTCTTCAGCATGGTGAAGGACGGGTTGCTTTTGCCGATTCTTGAACTGACTTCTTTGTCGATGTCTCATTATCTTGCCACGCTGCCTCCAAGGTAGACTAACTCATCGTCTCCGTCTATGGGATTGTTGTTGATGTTGACATGGCTCATATTTGTGATCGGATTTGTTTTCATAATTTTCGTCCTGCTTATATTAACTTAAGTCCTATCTTTTGGGCTATCTCAGTCGGTTTGGCTGTCTATTTTTTCTTTGCATGCCTCTCTGAATACTTGAGAGCATTCACCCGGATAATCCAGATATTCTAAACAGGACGTGAGGGTCCATCGGATTCCTCTGATGTTGTACGCTATGGTTTCTTTCATTAGCCAATCTCTGGCAGCAAAAAGATATTATGACAAGATGGAGCCTTGCTTTACCACTGTGGTAATGCTAAAACTGACTGTAAGGTTGTGTTTGCAGATAACCTTGCACTAGAAGTCACTGTGAAATAATTTTTTGACATTCGTCTTCTTCTAGGGTATTACATGCGAGCAGTGGTTTCTCCAGATGGATTTCCCGTGAAGTCTAACAAAAGCCATTTTGAAGTCAATGCAATTGATATAAAGTGTGCATTCCATTCGGAAGATAGTTCAAGAATCTGTCTGAGGGTACAGATATGGCTGTTCCAACTTTTCCCTTGCCTGAAGCCAGCTTGTTCCATGTGGATAACTTTTTCTACTGCAGCTGAAATTATTTTAGGGAGGATTCTCCTACATACCTCACTAATGAGTGACATCAGTTTAATTCCTCGGCAGTTATTACGGTTCCCAGATTTATCTTTCCTACATGGCCTGACTGCGATGCCAGTTTTCCATTATCCTGCTTTTATCTGTGCTCCAGATCTGCTGGAAAAGCCTGCAGAAGATAGCTGGTGTTTTCTTTTCCTAAACTTTTAGCATCTCGGAGTAGATTTCATCAACACCAAATACGTTTTAATGCGTTGTGGTTTCTGTGACTTCATTTTACTAATGCAATCGAATTTGATGTTATCCTGTAGTCCTTCAAAATATGTAGTGGTTGCTGGTTCTGATCTATTTAAGACGCTTTAGAAGTGCTAATTTTACCTTGAAATCGTCTGAGCCTATTCAGAAATGAGTTTGGCATCTTTGCCTTTCAGAGGTAGGTCCGGTGCATTCCATAACAGCTGTTAGGTTTCTAGTGACTTTACACAGGGTCTTCATGTTCTGTATAGCCTCTGCTTCCTCTGTTTTATTTTTTATATAAGCCCTTCAGTGAATTGTCACGTATCGTTTCTTGCTCTGTTTTTCACTTACATATTCTTTTCTGTGTATTTTGGGATATAATTTCTTTCAGTCGTGGCAACGTGGCAAACAGCATGTGTTTATTTATCTGTTTCCTTTCTTCAGTCCCCTTCCCGGTGGACTCAGATATGTCTCTGAAATACACACATATCCATAGGCATGTACGCGAAGTGATACTCTACTCGAATCACACCCATTCCTATCTGATAATAAATGGCTATCAGAAAGGAAAGCAGACTCAGTTGAAAATTTGCGTGAAGTATTGTATAATAATAATTCGCACGAAAACATTATAGAGTTCATATTTGGTATCAAATGCGTACGCACGTCTGTATTCACCACCAAGATCCATTCCTGCATGGAAATATCTGATTAGTTGATGTGTGTAGGCTAGGTGTTGGATGCGGTAACGTGCTGAGTTGGGGACATTATATATTTCTTTAAGACCATCTCAACATATTTTGAGTTGCAATTTGATCTTTCTGACTTCAGCACATCTCCTTATAGAACGGTTGATGCTGAGACAACAAATGTAAATGTCACCAATAGAGAACAGTTTCACAACGTTTCATGTTACCCATGGTCTTCGCTGAAGAAAGAAAAGAGCTTAAATCGCAAAAGATACGTTAAATACAAAATGTATACGAAAACCTGAACTATTGCATATTTTGAATAACAGGTAAATTTAAGCACAGAATTTAAACCAAGACAAAAGGAATCCTGAAGCAACTTGAATATGGTCTTATAAAGAGTGAACAATGTGGCTATTTGTATATGTGACAATTATCGAATGGGGGTGATATGTTGAATTACATCCTGATAGTGTGTGTATATATATATATATATATATATATATATATATATACTGCTGCTGCATATATATACTATATATATATATATATATATTCATTCTCGAATAGCGAAAGGTCTATTTCTCTTGTTCATAGTGGCATAGTCTCTTTTATTGTGTTGTGTATAGTGAGTGTATATGTAAATATTTGATCTATAACCTTCCCTCCATCGGTTTCGTAAGTTAACACAAATGTATGGACATATATGTACACTAAAGTCGATATGATTTAAATAAAAAGTCTGAATGGGTGAAACAAACTGTAAGGCCCTTCTGGTTTGAACTCATCATTTTACCCAAATAGTTGATATTGAAACCAAATACTTACCGTGGCGCCAGTACAAAACAGTTTCCCAACTTGTCGAGGTAATCAAGTAAACCCTGAACAAATAAGCCTTCTTAGAAACCCATTACTGTAATCGTAGTTTCCAAAAATAGCAATGTCGTCATATTTTAGGTAAATTCTCATGTCTCCGACATTATCTTTTGATAGATTATTTTCTTTTATGGATCTTGGTTTTGGATGTAGTCTATGGGAATCTTTGTCTTCTCTTTGTTGTTTACCTCTAACAATCAGCAGTGTAATCACATAATCAACCCGTAGATAGATCGTTAGCAAATGCAAGATCGAACTGAAAGACGGCATATTATTACAAAAGAGGGATAACATACAGCCCAATCGACACTAAGCGAGGAGTACCAAATATGAATAATACTTTATTGAATTTAGTATGTCGAAAGTATACATAATAAGTACCATGATTTCTCTCTCTCTCTGTCTCTCTGTCTCTCTCTCTCTCTCTCCAATAGATAAGCACACACACACACACGCGCGCGCGCGCACACACACACACACACACACACACACACACACACACGTATTGGCATTTTTATGAAAAGTGAATCTCTACTGGACTCGTACATAACGGTATACTACAAAAGAATAAAATCCACCGGTCGGAAATGGAGAGTCACAGTTGGGAATCGTATGGTTAACTTCAGCTATGAACAAGGTTCTATATTTACCACCGATTACTATTCTTGCATGGGGATGTGTGGTTAATTGAGGCGGTAATGGGTTTATGTGTGTAGGCATGCCGATAAACACCATAATTACATAAACCCTTCTTAACAATTGCTCTTAGATTTCTGCAAAGTCGACCTCCAATATGGGCATAACATTCTGAGTCCCTGGGATTTGAAGTTTAGTCAGATAATCAGCCCATAACCATTTTCTTCATTGGAAGGAAGAAATATTATGAGGATATAGCATTCGATTCTCATTGAAGGGTTACAAATATTCATTCCTCTCGGTGTTACGCGATAAGTACAAAACACTAAAGTATATATCTGGACACATTTCATCTATTTACTATGGCTATCGCCGACCGCAAAAAGAAAAACTAGAAAAGACATACAGGTTTCAATACTGTAATTTTAAGGATTCTCTCTCTCTCTCTCTCTCTCTCTCTGTGCGTTTGTGTGATTGTTGGCACTCAGATTTCTACCCAAGTTGAAAAACCGGAAATACTTTATTTGTTATTTGAAAATTTTACAACTTAGTCGCAACTTCTCACAAGGTTTTAATTTTCTCGTTGTTCTTTTCTGATTGACAGTTATTCATGCCGTGATAATTCGAAATTTAAAAATAATATTTGAATAGCTAAATAAGAGAAGAATGATGAAATAAATATGCGATTTGTTGTGTAACATTTCTAAAACCTAGACCAGTTTTTGCATATTTCTGATTTTCATGATTTTCACTTCTAACTGGCATTAATTTATAGTGTGATCAAATCAAATTCAGGAATAAGGTCTGAATGAATCCAAATAGTGAAAGTCCTTTCTGGTTTCAACCCATTTCTCGGTAGTTGTTATTGACATAAACATTCATAACAACGCCAATACGATATAACTTCCCAACGTTTCGAGCGATTCAAAGTCTTTGTCGTTGGGACTAAGAGCTTATACACCAAACAGTGAACCGACATGCCTTCTAAGAAATTCATTTCTGTACACTCCAACCAGCGTCCAAAAATAGTGACGTTCTCATATTCTATGTAAATTCTCGAGTTTACCCTTGCCAATATTATGTGCCTGACAGATCTATTAAATCAACACCGTCTGTGAGGATTTCTCTTTGTTTTTTTTTTTCTTTACCCCTAACAACCACATTATATAATCACGTGACTAACCCACATGAAGGTGGGTAGGAAATGGGAGATCTATTGGAAAGATAACATATAATCATTGTTTAAAGGGAGTAAAGAACGTCCTAACCATATGACGATAAGCGCTGAATACAAAATACGAATGGTACAATTTGTCACATTATTGTACTATTAGAATATCTCGACGATAGATATTATAAACTGGCCTCAATTGAAAAGTTCTAAGATGTAACTGTGTTGTTTGCAGGACAGTTGATGTGATTATTCTCTCTCTCTCTCTCTCTCTCTCTCTCTCTCTCTCTCTCTCTCATACACGCATCAGTACATGTACAAGTGACCAACACTGTATGCAAACAAAACAGCTGACACTGGGACAAGCAAATTTACAGAAGTGTAATGACTGATGAACCACATGCCATAATTGCAGCGTCAATTAAAATTGGCTCAGTACATGATAAACGTATGAATATCAGACAGAGAAACTGTGCTATTCACATTGATGGCGGTATTACAGTACATTGAAACACTACAGGATGGAAAAAGAAGTCGTCAACATTGAAATAGGCAAAAGCGTTGTTCATACATTGCGCATATGGTCCATGGCAATTCATAATGTGATACTATGCTTGTAGAAATAAGGTCGCAATAGGTGATCACACATACACGGCCTTTCAAATATCCCTTAAACATGCCCACAATGCACGTCCATGGAAACAATAACGTATCAGCATGATTACATATATTACCTTTTTATTTATTGTAATGCCTATTTATAGACAGGCTTATTAAATAAATTTTTTTTTTTTTTTTTTTTTTTTTTTTTTTTTTATTTTGTAATTGCCACAGGTAATAAATGGTTTTCCGCAAATAGTTAACGTTCTGAAATTAGAGTGGTTCTCTCCGCTTTACTCGCTTTCGATTCTCTGTTCGGGACGAATAATAATTATCTAGCCTTTGTGATAATATTCTCTCTACTTGTACTTTCATTTGACACTCTCATGTATCTACCGGTAGTTATTAAGTGATAACACTTTACGCTCAGCATCGTTTATATTTGTGACTTATAATTTCCATGTGACTTGATTAATGTCAGGGGAATCAGGTATGAATGTATATTACGAGGCGAATTCACTACTCCGTGACAAGTGTGCGTAGCTGATGAGCTCGTAAGCCTCTGTTCATTACTAAGTTCCATTCGTGCATAGGGATGTTTGGCTAGTCGAGATTGTACATGGATTCGTGCTTGTGGGCAATAGGTGCTTAACTTGGTGACCTAGGGAAGTGGGAAGTAGTAGTGGGGGATATCGTAGGGTCACGTAGACCTCTATGTTAAATTGGGGTGGGTGGGTGTTGTACTATGGGGTCAAAATTGATAGGGTCACGTAGACTTCTTTGTTAAATATTGGGGTTGTATATGCATCGAAATAAAATGTATACCACTGAACTAACACTATTCAGTCTACGCGGTGATACTCAACAAATACAAAACACAAATTCTATTTATTGGTCACAATCTTCTTCTCATTTGTGTTTCTTACTATCTTCAACATCAACAAGAAACTATAAACTATTCTAACTTAAAATAGTGTCTTACATTCCAATGATAAAAACTACCTCCCGTTTCGTTAGTACACTCTTATACACGCATGCTTAAATCGACATGATTTCATTACAAGGCGGAAAAACAGGTCGATGAAATACGTAACCTGCTTATTTAATATTTAACTTTGCATATTTTTAATTTTCACAATTTTCAATGCTAACTGACAGTTAGTCTGACTGAGATAATATCGCTTTCAGAAATACAGTTTTAACAAGTGGTGTTGTTACTCTGAGGTCATATAGTAAGCTACAGAAAGAAGCAAACCCAACACGCTTTGTGAAACCTGACAAATGATTTAATTCCTTAAGTTTTAAACTGACGAACTTGCAGAATTATGAGGGACGTGCAGTATTATGATTTAAATCCAAAATTATCCTAAACTTTCTATCACAAGTCAAAAGAATAGAGTGTTCCAATGAATTCCAGGTATTTTGAATGTGCTGATGTGAACATAGTCTTGATGTATCACAATCGCATTGTCCAGAACTCCTTTGAATGAATTCACAATAATCCCAAAATATTATTTTAGTCCAAAGCCGTTGAGCACTTTGAAAGTCCAATGATTAATCCAAACAAAATGATTCTTCTCAGACTTAATCTAAGCACAACATGACGCAAATCTGCAGACTGATATTAAAACAAGAATGATAATAGAAAATAGGAATTCAATATGAATCCATTCTCTTTATATATGCATCTCTATGACTTTATTGCGACTCTGTGTCGCAATAACCCGCACGTGACGTATGTCGCACCACAAAATCCACATAACTTACGACGCAGCACAACCCATTTAGTGTAAAATATCCAATGGAAAATTACCCCAAACTGTACTTAGGTTCATTTGCTAGAGCTCAAATCCAAATCGACAAGTATTTATTGCTCATTATCTAAAAATTGAATCAACAGCCTTGGACCCCAAAAAGTCAAACATACAATACAGATATGCATAACACTGGATAAAAATAGAATCTCTTTCTGTCTTTAACGCATCATTTCTCCACAGTTGCTGATAATGAGGCAAACAATTGTAAAGACACTGATATAAAACATTTTACTACATTTTCCAGTTTTAATTAAGGTCTTCGAAAAGAAAGAGCTTACATCGAAAACAGACACTAAACACTAAATCCAAAAGAAAACTAGGATTATTACCTGTTTTTAATTGGCTGAGAAATCTACAAATTACAAAACAAAAAGGTTTAAATAATGGAGTAAGGACATCTGAAGCAGTTGGAATATAGTCTCTTCCTCCCCCTCTCCCTTTCTATTTCACTGTTTCTCTCTAATACGAGTGTGCTACACACGAGTGCATATAACACCGATTCAGTCGCATCATTTCTTGGTGATGAGTGCTTAGTCGTGATGGAATATGGGCAAGGCAATGGGTGCAGTTTACCCGCGGACCTGGGTTCGAATCTCCGTAGAGTACGAATTAAAAGTTCTCTAACCTGTATGATAGCATTATTTGTATTAAATATTAATTCTGCCTACTATTATCAAGCATTCTTTTTTAGAATCCAGGGATAGCACTTTCCGTTCTGTCTGGTGTATATTTATAATTATATATGTGTGTGTATGATTTTTGATATATTGTATTGTCAATTGGCTTTGATAAATAAGTTTCTTCTTTGCATTGGTGACCTTGGTATCATTTTCAATTCCGGAAAAACCTAAACTTTCTGGAAAATCGACATCGTCGATGTAAAGAAAAAAATTGTTTTTGATAAGTAAGTCTCTTGTTTGCATTGGTGACCTAAGTATCATTTTCAATTCCGGAAGAACTTAAACTTTCTGGAAAATAGACATCATCGATGTAAAGAAAAAGTCATTTGATGCATTGGAATTCGTGAGCAGGTTGATACGAAAGAAGGAATTGAGTGAAAATATAACATTCAATTCTCAAAGTATGGTTAACAATATATATATAGTTAAGTTCCTACGACCCCATGTTTGACCTTTAAAAGATTGTGTGTCTAATGGATTGATAAATTCGTTCTATCTTTGTGGCAAAGTTTTGTATACCCATAGCAATTTGGAGTATGTTCAAAAGGATCTTTGTTGTGGAAAGAAGTATGCAGGTCGATAACAAGGATGAGATCAAATGAAAAGATACAATTAACTGGCTTAACAAAGACGATATCAAATGAAAAGATACAATTATGACTTAAAGAGGACTAGGAGCATCCAAACCAAGAAACATTTGGAACATTTTCAAATGCAAAATAACACAATTGGTCACATACTTGTACTGAATTTAGGATATCGCCAGTCACGACAATATGTAATATATAGGCAAATGAAATTTCCCAATTTAATGAGTTACAGTTCAATAAAATAAAATACTATTTGCCTTCTTAAATTGACTTCTCTTACCATAGTTTCAAATAACATTAAGTTTTAAGCAAGTGTCATGCCCCCAGTTTTAGTCTTAACGGGACTGCGTTTCCAATGGATGCGGTAAATCGGTTCTGTCCGTGGCGCAATGCTGTGTACCCGTAACAATTTGGATTGTAATCAAATGATCAGAACATACGTTAGTAGATAACAAAGACAAAAATGGTACAGGTACGCAAAGTGAAACTCTTTTCGACTCTAACTGAAAGCTTTATTACAGAAGTGAAAATTCCTCGCTGAAGCGTATCAGGGCACATCAGCACAGTAGTAGCTAAAGGTTACTGCCGATCTTAAAATAGATGTAGTCACTCTTGCAAGCGTATATGGTAGAAAGTAATCTACACTGAGTTAATATAGATTTTGGGAAGAAAGTCCAAATGGTTGAAATGACCACAGAGTAAAAGGCTTTTGAAATATGGCTTTAAGACGTACTTTTTTTGTGTTTCTATCCCATATATAAGGTGCATGGGTAATGCCATTAGCTTAGCATCGCCTTGTTGAAGCCTTTATGCTTATACGTAGATGAAATTTATTCATGGTTATTATTCCCCGTATATAGGTAGCAGTAGGTCGGGGAACCATCCCACTGGGTACCTAACAATTCAATATAAGTACACATTACTATACAAGGAACAATGGTTAACACTAGTAAGTAGTATTATATTCTAATTTTAAACCCAATACAGAATTTAATATTGGCTACTCTCTCTCTCTCTCTCTCTCTCTCTCTCTCTC